>JABAJU010000059.1:0-119036 GCA_018220975.1 Tephrocybe sp. 9980TJB
GTTCTGGCAATGAAGGGATCAGAGGAACAATGCTATAAGCAATGTTGACTGAATCTGGAAACTGATCTATCAGAGAAGACGGGAGATTCCGCGTTAGCGCGTTCTGAAGGATTGCGCCCCCGATGGAAACACCCCACGCCTTTGTGGACAGGAACAGGCAAGCATGATATCGATTTCAGTTACATGAAACGCTTGGATCCATGCATGAGCTTAAACTCACCTGAGAGAAGACACGTAAAAAGGTTAGAAGTGCGACGGCTGCTGCGTTCTGAGTTACTGGCAGAGGTGCAAGGACGGCAAACTGGCAACACAGACATTCTTGATCAGCACCGATATTGTAACAGCCCATTTTTGCAGCTTACTGCCGATGTATATAATAGGCCGCCAGCGACACCCATGATGAGCTGGTATAACACCAATAGTCCTATTGAAGTGTCAAGCTTCAAGGTAATGAGCAAGCCTACTCCCAGAAGCATTATACACCAGCCAAGCAAAGTCTGTTATGACGAAATGTGATGATGCATAGCAGTATTAAGTAAAAGGAACTTACTATTGCGAGATATTTTCCAAGTTTGGATACAATTAACCCGCCGACAATGGCGAAAAAAGATATTGACGCAGCCCAGGGAAGAAAATGAAGCCCAGATATGACTGGGCTCGCGTCTTGGACAGCTTGGAACCATGTAGGCCTGGCAGGATCAGAAAATGAATATAATGTCGAAGAATGAATAGGACGCGCAATGAGGACTGACAAATAGACTAAAAAAAATGAGTAAGCGTTAGCCCCTTTTCAGTAGGTAGCAACAAACTTACATCCGATATTTATCGTCACCATTCCAGAGATGAACGTTGCGATATATCTTGAAAAAAATTAGAGATAAGTACCTAAGAATGACTTGAGCAGAAAGTCGCACCCGCCAATGCTTGTTCTGTTGGAAAGCACAATGAAGGGGATGGTCGGCTGAACTGCCCATCGCGCCTCAAATACCAGGGCAAAGCACAGACCCACAACACCGAGAATGAGAGGGACAAGCACATGGAATGATAACCACGGAAATTCGACGCCACCCCATGTCAGCCCAATCATGAACGCACAGGCCGACGCCACGATAATAGCATTTCCTCTAGGAGAGAATTAGATACTCTAAAATGACGGTCAACGTGAGCATTGATACAAACATCCAGTCAATCTTGAAGAACTTGGAACGGAATGGCTCCGTAGGTGTCTGCAGTCTCAAGAAGAGGGTGACAAGTAAAAGTGAAGTACCACATAGCGGAAGGTTGATGTCTTAAAAAAGACACTGTTTCAGCAACAAAAGTTGGTATGATGCCGTGGACATACAGAAGAGCCACCGCCAGCTAGCCTTTTCGGATAGACCCCCCGCTATAAAGGGTGCGATGGCAGAACCCAGGGTCCACATTCTGCACCAGAGCGCAATAAGCTTGATGTCGGTATAGGAAAACCTAGATCAACGAACAGACCAGTGATTCCTGTGAACATGCCACGATCTCGCAGGGGTACAAGATCTGCCGTGATTATCGCTGTGAGCGACTGTATAATACCTCCACCCACGCCTTGAATTGCTAATAACGAGAATATAAGCTATCTTATCATCGAGAGAGGGCACTAAACTCACCTCTTCCAATGATGAGAACCGTCATCGTTGGGGCAGCGCCTGCGATGGCGGAGCCTGCCGCAAAGATAAGGATACCAAATTGTATGGTCGGGCGCCTTCCGAATATGTGTGCAAGGTTTCCACTCAGAGGTATGCACGCTGAAGAAGAGAGTGCGTATGCAGAGAAAACCCATGAAAAATCCTTTCCTTCCAGCGAATGGACTATTGTAGGTGCGGCGGTACCTACGCCTGCCTTCCGAGAGTCATTAGTGCGCAACGGAGCTACACCGTTGTTTAATGCTCACCAGATCTATGGCGGAAAGGAGGGTGCAAGAACAGAGGGCCACAAAGACAAGCCAGAATTGGAGATTACGCGTGGGGGACATAATTTCGGCATCCTCTGCAAAGGTCGGAGGTGCGTTCTCCTGTTGCAGTTTATCGGAATCGATTCTAGCTCCAATGTTCTCTTCGTCATTATTACTGGAAGTCGTCGCGTTGCCAGTGGACATGAGGTATCTGGGCGTTTTTCTAGGTGTGAGAGCAACCTTAATTACGTCTATCTGCGATAAGAGTCATCTTCAAGAGGTGGGCTTCTTGCCATACGATTCCTTATTCGGTACACGTCATATCGAAAACGCCGAACCATGGGCCACCTGGACAGCCTTGAGGCATGGGCGCGCATGGAGCATTTGCAACTTCCATTTCAAGAGGAGTCCCCTTCCTCCGGAGTAGATCGGGAAAGATCCTTTGCCTCAAGTTGGCAAGATACGTGCGAAAGTGCAAGAGCAGCCATGCCAGAGGCCGATAAGATGAACGTCATTTGTTGCCAACACTGCCCAACTGCCTAACTGCCCAACAGTCACGGTTAAGAACCCAGACCACAACAAATGCTTGCTTCTCGACGAAAAGTACATCAGAATCAGAAGTTCAGTTTGAAACATGGGAAGAGTCCGTATTCCCGGCCAAGTGATGAATATGTTTATACAACGTTTGTAGCACTAAGAAAGAATGATGGCCTGAGAATAAGCTTGGAACAAACTACCATCATCAGCGTCATTCAGTCAACTGACCGTGACGCGCCCAAACTCTCACCTACACGTAATACTACTCTGTCTCTGACTGCCATGTGGTCCGTATACTTCTTAGGCCCGAAAAACTCTCTCGTCCATTTCATCTCTGTAAACGACCACTACCACTATTATGCATTTCATGCATGGCGTCCTCAAAAACTTGGCCAACTATGCTGACCGTCCAATTTTTAAACAATACGTGCAATCAGGAACGGGTTCTCCATCATGGACGTCCATTTCGTATAAAGAATGTTTGGTACATCTTACCAATGCAGCCGCGCACTGGCAGGTCCAACTTACAGCGCTTGGCCTACAAAAGAAGGACGTCGTTGGAGTTTGGTGAGTAATCATGTCTCGTAGCAGATGGCTTATTAACAAATTTCTGCGGGCCGTAGGTTGACCGGCTCAAAATATAGTGATTTGCTTCATATTTACGCAATCATACGAGCTGGTTTTGTGCCCCAGATATTCCATTCAGGCTGGGTGCTATTGGGAGGTCTTGTTATTGATGATACCCTTCGCATTTGCAAGGGGAAGGCACTGCTCTTCGACGGGTCTTTTTCTGACCTCATTTCTAATACCGCTGTCCCTACTTGCGTCATTCCGGACATCGAGTCTTTAAGAGACGTATCGGCTTCTGCGTTAGACGACCTCCCCGATGTAGAGGATGAAGATGTTGCGATGATCTTTCATACCAGTGGAACTACTTCAGGACGACCAAAGCCCGTACCTCAGACGCATAGATGGCTCTTCTCTCAGTCAGAACTTAACTGGCCAGGCGCGTGGCAATCCAAGGCAGACGCTCAAAAGCGCTTCAATAACTTGGGTTCATTTGGTCATGTCGGTACCGGAACTGGTAAGCCCCTCAACAATGTCGAAGAAATTAACCTTCTGAGGTATGAACGTTATAGCTCTCAATTACCTCACCCCCGAGGGACAGTGCATCATCCAAACCTCCAAACCTGACTTTGATGCTGACGAGCTCTTGGCCATGGTTCGCCAACAAGGACTCAACAATATTCTGTTATTTGGAGTATGGCTTTCAAGACTTCTTGCGGTTGCAAGATCGAGCCCGGATGTTTTGGATGCTCTTCGTAACATGCAACAAATTTCGTTCACGGGGGAGGCACTGAACCCGGAAGACGCACGTTGGGTTGTAGAACAAAAGTTACCGGTGGTGGTGAGTTGTTAAAGGCTACTGCCGATCTGGGACTTGACTAATTCTTTTTCAGTCGATCTATGGTACCACAGAGACAGGTGATTGCAGAACGAATAATCGTTGATAACCTTCCTCTGAATTCCTTCTGTCTCAGCTATTTCTCTCGTCTCTGACCTTGGACGCAGCGAAAATATGCTCTCCCTTCGGCTCATCGAAGGCATGGGATGTCAGTTTCTACCTGCTACAAAGTCGGGTGACTTGAAGGCCGAAGGACGCGAAAACACGGACCGCATTTTCGACCTATTCGTGCCAGCAAATGCAGGCAACTGTCCGCATCCTATGGTGCGCAATCGCCCCGATGGACATATAACGGGCGATCTGTTCGAAGAGATCACTTCTGGCTATTATATATACCGTGCGTTCTTCCAGGCCGTTTAGCTGAAATGTAACTCAACGAATACCTTAGGTGGTCGAAGCGACGATTGGATTAAGACGGGCGAAAACAGGTTTTTCTGCGATACAAAGTATGTTATTACAAAGATCCTAGATGTGGGTTGTTGCTTATTTCACATATAATTTACTCTTAAGGTCAATCGAGGATAACGTGAAGCTTACTTGCTCGGACCTTATCTTCAGCTGTATAGTCATTGGATCTGGCAAGCCAGCCGTCGTTCTCTTTGTTGAACCCTCCAGCAACAACACCAACTTCACCGACAAAGAGCTCAAGCTCGAAATCATACGACGAACTGCGCCCTTTAATGCAAAGTTGTATGCTCACGAGAGAATTGAAAGTCCATCGAGGGTGGTGATCGCACCACCAGGGAGCCTTCCGCGAACCAATGATAAGGGTAACATCAAGTAAGGCGCTTCAACAGTGCACATACTCTATCTAATCAAAAGTTTTATTTTTCTAAAATAGACGAAAAGAAGTTGAAAGACTATACGCGAATGTTCTGGAGGAGATCTATTCGCAAATTTAACAGATGGTAGTCAGCAGCGGCAAGCAGTGAGTTTACTAGTGTCGAATTAAGTCCTATCCATTATATATGCATCGATTTCACTGCCCATGCATAGTACCATGATAATGGTGCTCAGCTAAACAGTTTTTGTTTTCGTTTTTGTACCTTCTGGTGTTACGTAAAACCGTGACTTGAACTTCACGCAGGCTGCACACAGCGTTCAATGTTTCTCTATCCTTCTACAGCTTGCTTTCTGTGGTATTCATGAACTCGATTAAACCTCTGTCACGGCCTCGATGAAGACAACGATATCGGATACTTGAAGCCTCTCAGGTTAGCAGCCTATTGGGACAGACAGAATTATTGCAATCAGGATGGAAGGCAATGACGACGACAGGGAGGTAGTTTTTTGTTAGGTATGTGAAGTTTGTTTAAGTTTTTTGAGTGTTTAAGGAGCTGAAACGTCAAAGGCCCTTTGCTTTGTTCGCCAATTGTTCTATTCTACCGTTGCCGTTATCTTAACAACAAAATTCAGAATAAAGTTCTTGTTCGTCACTGACAACGACGATCATTGAACTCGATGCGACTTTGTCTCTTCATACAATTATCGTTCAAATCCTCTTAAAAAATGGCCATGGTGCTTAAGCCCTATTGAAATTAGCACATCTTATCCTGACGTTTCCAATACCACCAACGATCTTATTGAAAGGGTTCGTCTTCTGGTTCGTCTTTCTGTACCCAGTTAACAAAACAACAGGTCGTTCCTTATGTTATCTGTGACGATTCCCGTATCATTCTCATATCATCGTGCGAGGCTTCGCGATACATCGAGCCCAGGTGGATTTCTTGGCGTCCAGGCTCCTAGTGACCGGCAACAAGTCAGCTTCAATCGCATGATAAACCAGCATCGTAGAAAGGTTAACGATCTTGTTTCCGATTTAAAAGCATGGAAAATCGAAAGGAAGAAGGAAGAAGCCGAACTACTGGACGAAATCAGGTCCTCATTTTGGAAGCACGAGTATCATCGCCAGCAAGAGTTTCTCGATTCTCACAACACACGACAGCTTGCTCTCGAGGACTTACTTGTTTTACAAGAGCACTCCTTCAAAATGGCTGAGGATAAACATCGCGACGCATTCAATCTGAAATTAGACGCTCGGAAAATTCGCCTCCAAGATCGTTACCA
This sequence comes from Tephrocybe sp. 9980TJB, assembly GCA_018220975.1. Lineage (NCBI taxonomy): Eukaryota > Fungi > Basidiomycota > Agaricomycetes > Agaricales > Lyophyllaceae > Tephrocybe > Tephrocybe sp. 9980TJB. Next base: position 5,991 of record JABAJU010000059.1, read on the forward strand.
AAGTTTTCGAAAGAGGGCAAGTCCTTACTCGGAAAATATCAAGAAACACTTTACTCAAGCTCAAAATCTGGTGGAGAAGACGCTCGCTGGAATGAAAGCTATATATTCAGATGGCCAATCCAAACTTATGGAGTTACTCGGAGTATGGTGTTTGGTCGAGTAGGTAAAGCGGCTTATTTATTAGTATCGTAACTAATCTCATCGCGCAGCACGCATCAAATAGAATTGCTTTCGACGTTATAAGCGTCGATGATTTTCTAGTTGACGAAGACCACCGTATTAAGATCGGGAAATCAAAATATTTCCTCCAGCATATGAAGAAGAACCGACAAACGGCGGCAGTGAAGCGAACTCAGCTGCTAACAACTTTGCTGAAATACATGAAGGCGAAGCCACGAGGGAGGTGCAGATAACGACGAAGGAGGTCCAGAACAAACAGATCTTGAAAATGAAGGCAGTGGTCCCCATGGAAGTACAGATATCGGGGAAGGAAACGGAAAACAAACAGATATTAAATCTGAATCTGGTAACGCCGATCTCAGGGTGTGTATTTAACTTCTTCGCATACTTTTAAAAATTGACCATCTTTTGTTAGGCCGCTCGCATTTCTCTACGACCCACACATAACGACGACGCCACGACTCTAAATGACAATGCAATTGACGAGAAATCTCCCAAAAGGGAGTTAATTACGAAGCCGACTTGGCTATTTTCCTGAACGACGCATCCAAAAGATGGACCACAGTCATGAAGGAATTCGATAGGCAGGAACAAGAAGTGCAAGGCTTCTACGAGGATACGATGAACGAGCTTCAAAAAACTTATGAACACCACCGTCGTATAGAGGACGAGAAGAACATGACGTCGACTCACTATGCTGCACGAACAACACGAACAACGATATCGCAAATCGGCACTTCATTCCCGGACTTTACACGATAGCATGCTTGCCGAGGACTCGATCCTAATGGCTAGAGCGAGCCTGGAGCAACAAAAATTTCTGAACGCTGCTAGACGGCTGCATCGAAACACACAGAATATTCTTCACATGCTCAGGGAGAAACTGGAAGTTCCTACCGAGCTCCTTCTAGACCGATTGATCCATGGATACCCAGGTTATCAATGCAATGCTCAGTCGATGCCCTCCAGACGCCTGTATGTTTAATCATTCCCGACATTAATCCCATAAGCCTTCATTGACATTCATTTCCACAGTGCCTTGACCTTCACGAAATTTGATACCCCCTCTCAGCCCACGTCTGAGTTCGCTAGAGCGAGTCATTTACCCTAGAGGCTTCAAGAAACTGCCTCGTTTGCGGTTCGATGTAGAGTCGGATGTCTTTGCATTTTCTGACCCAAATGTTAATTTTTCCATGGAACCCGAGTCTGGTGTCATCGATGGCAACAACGTGGAAACTCAGGCCGCGTACGAGTCATCCTCTCCAGGCCCTGGTCCAATCCTTGGCCCTTCCAAGCTTCTCGATGACCGTCAGCCGTCGAGCCTTGCCATAACCACTAACGAATCGAACTTGGGTGCGATCTGGTATTCGCTAGTCCAGTTTTGTTCCAGACTCGGTTCATCCATTATCGACTGGGCAGGCGATTTTGTATTCCCTATCGTCGCGAAGTTGAAGCCGAAAAGGTATTTCAAACGATACTAAAAGATGGATAGCCAAGTAATTGAATTTATGAGTGACTTGCGTCTTGAAAAATCGAAAGGCATCGATGCTTCTAACGATGCGCAGGACGGGCGAATGGCTCACTCAACGCAACAGGAAGGCCTCCGGAACAATCTATTCTCCACTCACAAGCCCGCCTCACAATGGACGTTCACAGACTCTCAGACCCGTCGCAAAGCCACATTTCTACAAAAGGAATCCGAGCGAGACGTCCTGTAACTGCCAGACATATCTCGTCGATCAATTCCAACCTAGCTAAAGATACAGCAATCAGGAACCGAGAGCTGAAAAACTGGCTTGGTTTATTCAAGGAACGTTGACACAAGCGATCGAAGGATTAAGGGCGGACGAAGAACGTCGCAATGAGCTGGTGCAAAAGGCGGTAAATGAGAGAACCAGTATCAGTTATAACTGGTGAGTGAACAATTTTAGTACTTAGCCTGATACGATTAGTACTATTATATAAATTTGAAATACACCAAATTGAGGAGACTCAAAACCTTGGATCGATCGCTATGTAGTACAATCCGGCGCATCAGAGCCTACGTAGGAGTACGGGTATCCTCTATACAAACTCCACACCTCAAGCCTCAAAGCTTAGCCGTCTCACGCTGTGGGACAGTTAACGCATCATATATCTTCTGCGCCAGCCCCGCCGGATTCATCTGTATAATCTTTTGATATCGACCAATTTAATTAGGCCGACATTCGGTGATACTAAGCAAAGGGGACTAACCAAATGACCAGCTCCCTCAACACGGGAAAACGATGCCAGGTGCTCAAGTCCACCAATAGCATTATTCACAATGTCGTCTTTGAGTTCCTGAGGTCTTACATATTCCCATCATTTAAACTCTGACACTCCTCGTGGATGAGGAACACTCACAGATAATCGTTAATGGCACCATATATGAGGTGAATTGGCATTCGTCGGGTTATGGAGCGCAACAGATTATATGCCCGAGATGGACCCATAGCGTCACGATAGCATGCCTGCCGAAGAGAGTTAAGGAAGCGGCTAAGGAAGACATAGAGTAACGTACGGTCTCTTGAACACGTGTACATTTCAGAGTTACACCTTCCTTGTCAGGATAGGTGGAGGTAGGCAGGGCTCGCATGCCTTTGTTCTGCAGTGCAGTGTCAAAGTACGCACTAAAGGTCACCTGTAGAACGCACCGCAAAAATCCTGAGGACTCGATCGTCCCAAACCTTCCAAGCAGGACGACTCTTCAGAAGCTTATACGCCTCTTCAAACGAAGGCCAGGTGTCTCTACGATTACTTGCACCATTTACCAGCATTTCAGCCGGCTTGGCAGTGAATCTCTCGTGCATGGACATGAGCTCGCAGAGAATGAGGGATTCGAATTTGAGGTTTGAAGAATACCCAAGCGAGAGCAATCTTTCACAAAGTCAGCGTCAGTACCTAGTGCGATATAATGTTACTCACAAAGAAACCGCCCCCATAGAATGGCCAACGCCCACCAGACGGCGTGTACTGAAATCTACATCAACGCCCGTCCCAAAACCCGTCAAGAATGTATGGATAGCTCGGGCGTATTCCTCCCATGGGACTATTTGTCGATCAGTTACAGCAAAACGGAGGTGACGATAACATACAGATAGGCTCATAACCCCATTTTAAAACATCTTCGTTAAGAATAGCAGCGTCACCATGGTTTGGGGCGTCAATAGACCAAACTTCTCTGATTTTTGGGGATCCGTGAGAGCCATCAAGCAGGGAGTAAAGCTCCTCTATCGTGGGCTCCCACTGCTCCTTATGAAACCCCGTTCCATGAGTGAAAATGAGGGTAAGAGCAGAAGGGTCATCCAAGTGGGTTGAATCTGATTTCCAGTAACGTTTTGCGGTAACTAGGAGAGGGTAATTCGGCCTAGGATCGAAAAGATAGGACTGCGAAGAGAGTTCCATAGTGAGTCGGTAAGAAAGACGCCTCCATCGTTTGACGACGTTGAAAAATCAAAAATCACGGAACAGGGTACGCTGTAATAGACCGGGTGTTTGTTTACCGGTTGGCAGCACTTTCCTAACTGGAACATTCTCAAGTAGATCATAGATATAACACTGCTTCACATTCTTGAAAGGAGAAACGCCTAGTGACGCCTAGTAGGGTCATTCTCACCAATTATCTCGCCCGGTAAATCATCCAACTTACACTTCACTATACTGCCCGTCTCCCAACATGACTTCCGATTAGCTCCCATCCAAGATTGCTTCACTTCACGGACGACACGGTTTGTCATTTCTCTTTCCTCTACGACAAACGGATGTGTCATATGTCCAACTGCGGGGCCCACCCAAAGCTGCACCCACTTAAACGTACGCAGCAGAAGCATGGCGCCCGACAGTTTATTGGTCGCATCAAGTCGTCGTTTGTAACAGCGGATGTACCAGGCGTAGTCGTAATCGCTTCTGACTGGGTCGTCGAGATCCCACTCGAAGTCGATGGAAAGCTGAAGGTCGAGGAGGTTCTTGTTTTTGGATAAGGAATGGATGTATGAATCCTAGTAGAATCGACGTGTCACCATGCATCACTGTTTTTCTACTGTGCATAAAGAAATCAAATTACCTTCCAACGGAGAGAATCTCCTTCCTCCATTATTTCGTCCCAGACTTGGTACCACGATAGAGTGAGTTTTGTAAGATGAGGAAATATCTCTATCTCTGGAATCAGATCAAGAACCCCGTCATCGTGATTCCGCATCCAATATTCAAAAATGTGCAGCTTTGCATGTTGTTTGCTGTATCCCTGACCTTTGAAAACTCTGTGTCTGCCTTGACCTCCGCAACCGTTTTATGCATGTTAAAGTTGGATATGTCTAGGACGAAATTTTAGAGAAAGTTATACACTGGCAAACAACTTACAACCAGTCTGGCCAGACCGGTTTGATCTCGTATCATATGGCCTTATAATGTTACCGACGCCGTTTACACCATCCCCTGTCTTACTGAATTGATGTGTAGCCTCGTGAATAACTGTTCCGGCGCGTCCAGAACCATGGAGTGGCGCGTCGCCTTCGCCTACAGGGAATGAAAAAAAGAATGAACTCAGCGTTCACCAGAACGGTTCAGGGTATTTGCGCACCATGAAACTTGGAACTAAACTTTGCAGAGTGCCAAATCCAGTTCTTTTTCTGGGCCCATGGCACAGCGGCTACTGCGCCACCCGTCAACTGATGGGTAGCAATCTTCGCCAGTAAATTTTCTTTTCAAGGTTTGTTATCGCATCATCAACTTTGGTGAGATCCGCTTGTTGCCGAAAGCTGCGTGGTAGAGTTCTATCGCCTTTGCGTCACCTTCCTTGTGTTTATTCAACCTTCCCTCATCTTCGCCACCTGGGCGTGAGCTATGAGGGGTCATAAGGAATGCTAATCCATACAAGAACACATGTTTTATCGTCTTGTGTTGCTTGATCTTTTTGCTCTTCGGTGGCCAAGCCCTCAATTTTGTCATACTCAATGCCAAGAGGGAGAGCAGTAGCGACTGTAGATGAAGTTTAGCCTTTAGAAGTGTAAGGGTATGACCGCATACCTTTATCCACAGTCAGAATAAGGAAAATGTGTAAATATGGCAAGTACATTAGTTGGCCTGCAACCTGGAAAAGGAGTGTGGTTTGTGTGAATCGACCAGCGACTTAGGGGCTCTCCGAAGGTAGCCCTATCCAATATATACTCTGCTCTCCCTGTTTCCTAGGAACATGATCTGGTGTAGAGCCCATAAATCATCAGTGAACGACGAAAGTGTCGCCATATCGTGTGTGAGGGAGCGAGTGTTGCCGCGAGGTGACATCTCATTTGTTACTTTATTTGACGAGATGGGGCCAGGACAAGGTGAAATAAGTTTCCGTCGAGACGATCCATCCTTGATTTGGTAGTGTTAACGGCTTCGGACGGAATCTGCTTAAAAATGGTAGATAGTCATGGGCTATTCACATAGACTCTATGCGAAAGAAACGGAGGAATACATAAAGGTGATGATTGGTTACGCGGAGAGCGGATTGAATTTATCTGTATAGCATGACATGAGATACCCGAGGCCTAGGTTTGGAAAATTTAGATCCATCCGTTCAAGAAACCATCCCCACAAAGCTCGAAATTGCAGATACGTCCTCAATTCGGGAGTCAAACAGGATATGTGTAGTTTAAGCACAATGGATGCGAAAAAGGGGTTCATGGTTACTTTGCATCCGTACCAACCGCATAAAGTTAGACGACTGTAAAGAGGACCCCGATTGTCTTTCGGCGCAAGGTCGAGCCGGTCTGGTAAGTGCCATCCGCCGTCCATCCAAGTTTTTCCCCACAGAGCCAGCAGCGAGGCTCCATTCTTGACTGGATCATGCAAACAGTTGCAAGTAGGTCATTAGATAGACTCCCCAGTGCAATGAAGCCTAGCTGGAAGGGGTAGATAATAGCTCAGGTTCAAGTTGGGTTTAGGGCTTGCGAGGGCGACGATTAAGAGACTGGAGTTGGGATCCAGTGGATTCCACAGGCCAAGGTTTTGTGGAACACATTCGAAAAAAAGAACTATACCTAGTCTCTTCACAATAAGTACATATGCCCAAAGTCAGTCGTTTGGGATACTTACTAGGAGCTCAGATTAACATACACATGAGGCAATCGAAGGCGTAATTTGTCGAGACCATTTGAAGAAGCATCGCTATAAGTTGTTGTCAACTGAAATCTAGTATAGGGGGTAAATAGTACTAGTCATTTGGTGCAAAGGGGGTGAATAGTCAGGCTGACAGTGACAGGGTGGTGGAGCAGACCTGTGGCAAAAGACAGAAAAGCGGGGGCCCCTGCCCTGTGCGTCGTCGTCTAACAAAGATGTTTGTCCGGCGCGTGTATCCGTCCTTACAGATCTATCGGATAGTACAACGAACTGCGACCAGTGTTTTGTTATTCCAAGTTGTTGTTGAGCACGCTAGGCTTTTCGTCGACTCAGAAAACGAGGCCAATTTTAAACACAGGCATCGAGGACCAATAAACGAAGGTCGTTTTAAACTTATTCATCACATAATAAAAATAAATAGTTAGTTATTTTCGGATTAAACAGGTCTTATGTACTTATGTACTACTTATAAGTTACCTCAACTCATCACCACACCGACGGCTGGTTCCAAGAGCCTAAGCCGAACAGGGATCTGACAGTGGACACGATCGGCTTATATGTAAGTAGCCAATGAGCTGCGGGCATGATCATCAAGGACTATCGAGTATCTTGTAGGCCCATCGGCGTTGCTTGTCAATCTTCAACGTTTCAACAGCCACAGAGGATGTCGATGAATGCGTGAAGTTGCCCATCAATCTCAACCATCCGTGGCAGCCCCTGAGGTCTCTGTGCTACATCACTTGCCTTGCTGGCCTTCTACTATAACGTCACCCTATATCCGATGTCTTCCACAATTACCCAATCCTCCGCCTCCGACAGGCCTTCTTTACCGTTGGATATCCTCAGGGAAATTACGGGACGCCTGGACTCCACTGAGCAACGCAACATGACGCTGGTATCTCGTGTCGTCCGAGACCAGATACTAGATATCGTATTTCAAAGGCTCTCTTTTACTCGGCGCTTAAACGTACGGGAAAGAATTCGCGGAAGCAACCAAGTTAGAGAGGATGTCAAGAGTGCCGTGAGGTCAGCCTTTTCAAAACACTTCATCTCCAGTGTATCGCCATTATAACTCAGTTTCCAGGGCCCTTCAAGTTCACATACAATCATTGGGCCTTCTAATTGGCAACAATACTATTTTCCAGCTGCTTCGAAGTTTACCCAATCTGCAAGCTCTCGAGTATATTCAGTTTATTGACACCTTCCATCCCCACGAGCTCTTTGACTCCATCCGACATGCGCCTCTCTCCGAGCTCACCCTTGACACCAGGTGTTACTTTTTTGCGGAAGGGCCTTCTGCAGAAGGTATCACATCTCTTAAGAAACTTTCAATTTCATGGACAGGGGACGACAGCCGCAGCATGCCAGGAAGCTCGCTCTGGCATCAGTTATATCATCTCATTAAACCGGCACTTTCCTCTTTGGTGGAACTCAAGGTCGACCCTTCAGAGACTGACCTTGACCTTGGATCGTTAAGAGAGGCGGGAGAGACGCTGCGCGTTTTTGATTATTCGATGCGGAATCAAGATGAAGGGGTTCTTGATCTGATTCCGGAGATATTTCCCCATCTCACAAAACTCGTTCTGCAGTGGGGCCTAATCTGGCGCAAAACATTGAAGGGCGGATGTTCTCTACGCTGGAAGGTAATTTGTTTTCTTTACTCACAGTGGATGAAAGCTGCATGGTGACACGTCGATTCTACCAGGATTCATACATCCATTCCTTATCTAAAAACAAAAACCTCCTTTATCTCCAGCTTTCCTTCGACTTTGAGTACGACCAGTACGATCTCAATGACACAGTGGCCAGAAGAGATTCGAATTACGCTTGGTACATCCGTTGTTACAAACGTCGGCTAGATGCAACCAACAAACTTTTGGGAGCCATGCCTCTACTGCGTACGTGTAGGTGGCTGCAGCTTTGGGCAGGGTCCGGCCTGCACGATAAGTCTATGATACATCCGTTTGTGGTAGAGGAAAGAGGAATGGCGAGCCGTGTCGTCCGTGGAGTGAAGCAATCTTGGATGGGAGCTGATCGGAAGTCGTGTTGGGAGACGGGTAGTATGATAGTGAAGTGTAAGTTGGAGGATTTGCCGGGCGAGATAATTGGTGAGAATGACCCTTCTGACGACGACGACGAGGGACTTCCCTAGTCCTTTTCTGTTTCAAGAATGTGTAGCAGTTGCCAGTGACCAACTTTTAAACTATAATATTTACTTCGTTGAACTGGAGGCAAGTTCTCCTTCCATTCACCGGGAGCCTGATACACAGTACTTGTATGATATGCTGTCACTTCTCATCGTTAACCAATTCGCCAATGGGTGACACACCATTAAGGCCATTGTCACCGTGTTCATCGATCTCGCCTGGGCGACCTCCTCCCCGTCCGTCGGTATCTTCCTCAAAATGGACCTAGCTTTCTATCCCCACAAAATTCGAAATTGTAGATGCATCAGCGCTGATTCCCCAGCCCCCATGGCCTGCCAGGATTTATACAATCCGGGAGGCATGAACGGATTTCATTGTCACTATCTGGAGTACGACCGTCTGAACTTTAGACACGTCGCGCGAACTACATAGCCGGTATTCCGACTATGTACAGTGGCTGACTGTCTTTCGCAGTGCAAAGTCGGCAAGTTAGTTACATTGGTACCGGCATGATCATTAAGTCCGATCAAGTATTATCTTGTAGGCGCATCGGCGATGTTACTTGTCAATCTTCAGCGTTTCAACTGCCACAAAGGATGGATGAAACTGCCCATCAATCTCTTGAACAATCCGTAGCAGCACCTCAGGTCACTGTGCTATATCGTTCTCCTTGTTGGCCCCATACTGCAATAGCGACACCCTAGCCATCCCTGATGTCTTCCACAATCATCCAATCTTAGGCTGGGTCCAATCCTTTACCACCGGAACTTCTCAGGGAAATTATGGGGCACCTGAATCCTACCGGACAACGCAAAATGACGCTGGTATCTCGTATCGTCCGAGACGAGATACTGGATATCGTATTCAAACGGCTCTCTTTGACTTGGGGCTCAGATATACTAGAAAGAATTCGTGGAATTAACCAAGCTAGAGAGGACACGATCAGGTTGATTCTGAAGTCTGCAGGCTGAGTCCCTTATCCCGACGAAGGGGCAGAGACGGCCGGTGAGGAAGCATGGAATACATTGGCGCAGAAAAAAAAAAAAGAAAGATTTGAGCGCTTGAGCAGCGACTGCAGGTAGATGATATACGTAACAGCCGTTGAATATTGCAACAGGTCAAGCTTTAATTTCAAGCTTCAAGTTCCTCCAAGCCAAGACTCGAGTCACTATTGACAGTTTGCTCATGTGACCTGGAGGCTTCCCACGATCCCTCGGAATCGGATTCGTTCCTCAATGTTTGGTTCCTCGTCAACGCGCCCATTCTAAGGATCTCATCTACCTATTAACAACTGAGCAAGGTCAACTATGGCGCATCCGACACTTCTATCGCTAAACTCACCAGACCTGCTGACACAGCGTCGTCTGAATCGATTCCAAGAAGTATTCGATTCACTGAACGCGATATCGATATCACCATAATATCATTATGTTTGGTTGCTGTGTCGCAGGGCGTCTGCTTCAGACAAACATTACACAGGTCGACGACACTCATGCGTATTTTGAGCTTCCGGCTGCGAGCACTATCAACCATTTAACGGTGTTCTTGCTTGGCACCGGTATGTGTATCCCTGAATATATCCTCAACGTCTCATTAATCTTGGGTTCAATCGCAGTACCCTTTCCCGAAGGTTATGGCGCCACTGTACACTTCTTTTGGCCGGGAAAAGGTTTTCAGCTCCTTGGAATGTGAGATGTCATTAATATGAATTCATGTCTTACAATCATGGCTTATGCCACTTCTGCCACTTCTAGGCTATCCAACGAAAAGCCCTCTGCGATATTTCGTCTTCGTGGCACCTTCATTCAACCGGGCGCATCTTCTGCTGCACACACTGCATTCTCATCGACAGGCGCGTCACCGATGTCTGGTACAAACGACGTCACAGCCGTCCTCGGTCTAGCCATCGAACCTTTACCACAAATACAAGCTGAACTGGCAGCACTTCCGCAGCCGCAAACGATGACTAAACCTGCACCGCCGACCGCACAGGACGCGACAGTTCTCGCAGAACGGGTTGTGAAGCATCTATTCAATTATATTTCGGGATTCACAGGGGGAAACGGCGTATCGCCAGATACGGCCATACCGATGAGCGTGTTTGCAAAATGGTATGATGTTTTTTTGGGTAAGGTTAGGGCTGGGGGGATTGGGTTTTTGGAGAGGACGGAGTAGAGTGCGTTTATTGATGACGCTCAGTGGTGTTGTAGGTTTGTCTTTCAGTGCTTTTGAAAATTGAAAGTTCGGGTTGCAACCATCACCACAAACTCCATGTAGTGAGAGAAAACCAGTGGACAAGGCGCGTCATCCCACAAGAATTTCAGTAAATAATATTTGGTCCTTGCTAGTACTCTGCTGTTATTGGTGCAGATACTGTTATGCTTGAACATACAACGAATGCGCCTATTTCAGCGAATGAGATATTTTGTATTACAGGTGACGTTTAATTTCTCTGCACTCTCCCGTACACTACGCTTCACTAACCACAAACATAACAATAGAGTGCCAACCTCCAGGGCTCAAACAGTTTTTTGCTACCCGTGTGTTTTTATCGTTCTAAGTATGTCGCAAAATGTTCTAAGCACAGGTTGATGTCATGACTAATGCTGTGAACGTCCACTGATTTTAGCATAATAGCACCTTCTCTTTGTTTTGCTTCCATATCACCAATAATAAAACGCTTCACTGATTTTAGCATAATAGCACCTTCTCTTGTTTTTGCTTCCATCTCACCGATAATGAAACGCTTCAAACCGATGAAGAGCCTCTTTCCGAGGAAGGTCGAGAAACCTGGCCCGATTGGTGCAGCTGATAAAGATTCGTCGGTGCACTCGCGAGGCGCCAATGCTCCAACAGTATTAGGGGTCATCAAGACAGGCCTGCAAGTGGTTAACTCTGCGTCGTCCGCTTTCCTCCTGTCCAGGCTGTCACATCCGTTCTGGAATACTTTATTACCAATCACGAGGTAAATGTGAGTCAATGCCGTCAATTGGGTCGGTACTAATTTCAATGTTCAAGGCATGGTTGACAAACCAGATGGAATATATTAATCTTGTGAGTCGTCCGAAAGAGCTCGAAAGGTCTATCCGCGAAGGAGAAAGCAGCGATATTCACGAGAAGTTTGTGCCAAGGTATGTGACAATACTGGTGTGTGTGTACATGGTGATATTCACAAACGACGGTGTTAGGATTCAACAACTAGGACTTAATCTTCAAGTCATCAAAGATAAAGCGACCTCGACAGGATCTACCTTCCCTACGCTTTACTTCCAGCTGGCTTGCCGGTTCCCAGAAATCCTTGTCAATGTCATCGAAACCCTCAAGATGCGCCCCGATGTTGCCAAAGAGACACTTAACAACAAATTGGAGGCACTCCTCCATCAAACCACTCGAACAAATTTTGTTGCCCACTCTTATTGTTATCGATGCCTTGGACGAGTGCAAGGACAACGAACCTACCTCTGTCGTCCTATCCCTTCTTTCGCGTCATATTCTTCGCATACCGCACGTGAAATGGTTCTTTACAGGACGCCCAGAACCAGTGATCTTACTATATAATAGTAGTATGTACAAACAGGTCACGTCCTAACCCGTTCTCGATTGGTGGCAACTTACTTATGGTGCTGTTGGCTATTATTTCACAAATGACAATAGACGCCCTAAGGCAGCGTGGGACTGGTTGATCAATCGATCGATATTCAATCCGAATGTCAACGCTTTCATATTTTCACACCAACATCGTCCTTGTTGCGCACTCGTCTACTCTATGAGCGTATCCAACAGCAGTGGTATTGAGATCAACAACAGCACATTGAACAATGTCACGGGAGATCAACTCAATTTCGTTTTTCAAAGCGAACGCCAGAAAGGTATGGTAACAGCATGTCGACAAAACCATTCTAATTACGACTGTTGGCTCAGATTCAGAAGAACGCCAGGCGAGTCAGGAGATCGAGTCTAATTGTTATGCTATCTTTCACTCATTTAATTGGCTGAACGTGTTAACAGGCTGCAGGTGTGCCTCAGCTGTCACCTGCTTAGACTGCAGTACTGACCCATGCATATAGATGATCGAAAGGTCATTCAGAACTTGGACCGAGCACACGATGCTGGTTATCTCTCCGAGAAACACAGACGTTGCCTCCCAGGTACTCGCAAAAAGATCCTTCTCGATCTTGAAGCCTGGGCGCGTGATCCTTCTGCGCTGAGCGTCTACTGGCTCAATGGACACGCAGGTAGTGGGAAAAGCACAATAGCACAAAGTTTCTGCTATCAGGCATCTACCGGCGACACATTACTTGGGGCAAGTTTCTTCTGCTCGCGTGATACAGAGGCACGTAGCAACCTCGATATGATCTTCCCGACTCTCTGCTTCCAGTTGGCTTCCCGATTCCCCAAAATTCGCTCTTTGGTCGCTGAAACCCTCAGAAACCGCCCAGATGTTACCAAGGAGTCGCTCAATAATCAAATCGAGGCCCTCCTCATCATACCACTTGAACAAAGTTCCCTGCAGACACTCATTGTTATCGACGCGTTGGACGAGTGCAAAGATACGGAACCTGTTTCTATCATCCTGTCCCTTCTTTCACGGAATATTCAACGCATTCCTCAAGTGAAATGGTTCATTACAGGACGCCCAGAGCCAGTGATCCGTCGAGGCTTTCGTACTCCAGGTCTGAGGCCTATCACTGAAACGTTCATCTTGCACAACGTAGCAGCATCGGATGTCGATGATGACATTTCTGTCTATATCGCCACCTGTCTTTTCGATGGGATTAAGCAACGAAGCAACCTACACCTTCCGGAAATCTGGCCCCCAGACGACGAAATTCAGGCATTGACAGTCAAATGTGGACAGCTCTTCATATTTGCCGCCACAGCGGTGAAATACATTCTATCATTTTTACATGATCCAGCTGAACGCCTTTCGAACCTTTGTCGCTCGGAGAGCAGCACTCCAGAGCACGGTCGCCTCGGGCTTGATAGGCTGTACGCAAATGTTCTGAAGGCTGGATATGAAGATGCCACTTCGGACGATCACGAAAGACTTAAAGTCATCATTGCGTCGGTTGTCCTGGCTGTCAATCCTATTCCCATTCGAGAACTTGCGGTTCTGCTGAATGTCGAAGCAACCACTATCGTCAATTTACTGTCCATGCTTCATGCCGTTCTTCGAGTTCCGCAGAGCCATGATCACCCCATATCATTGTATCATAAGTCATTTTTCGACTATGTTATCGATGCCTCGCGGTGTACAGACCTAAAGTTCTATATTGATCCGCCAACACAACATTGCATGTTGGTTGACTCCTGCCTTCAACTGATGAATTCACGCCTGAAGCGGAATCCATGCTCATTGCCTCGTTATGGTTATGCTATTAATACAGACCTAAACTTGGAAGAACGTCGGAGGCGCATTGGTGGAGTCCTGGAGTATGCATGCTCCTCCTGGGTAGCACATCTTAGCTCCTCGAAGATTTCACTCCCTACATTGAAGCTCCTTGAGGTTTTTCTAAAGGAACATCTTATCCACTGGATGGAGGTGATGAGCCTCATCAACAAATTTCCATTTGTTATCAAAGAACTGCACAAAGTCCAGAATTCTTTGATTGCTATGACTAATACCTCAGACACTGAGGAGATAGTTGTCGCTGAGCTTCTGCAATGGATTTATGATGGAAGAAAACTTGCATCATATATGATATAACTACCGGGGAACATCTCCATACATTTCTGGGGTATGGGGTATGCTTTACTCCTGATGACACCCAGATTGCTGTCACTACAGGCAAAAGATCAGTAATGATATGTAATCTCCATACAGAAGAACAATATGCAATAAATCCCTCAGATGACTCATGGAGACTCCGACATTTTCTCCATGATATTCTCTGCAATCCGGCCTTTTCACCTAGTGGGCAGCTTCTTGCAATAGGGGAAAGGAATGCCCTTGTTATCTGGAATGTTTCTTCAGGCCAAAGAGAAAGGGAAATCAACATTAATTTTTTTTGGTCAACTGATTCAACTGATGTGGTTAGAGGAAGATCCCCCATCCTTTATCATATTACAGAAAAATTACTATTCTGTCCAGGTTACTGAGGTTGCCATTGGTGACTCAAATGTCATATTCCAATGCCCAGTTGCATCAGAAAACCATTCCACTGCTCAATATTCCCAAAGGAATTACTCCTTTTATTACTCTCTCAAGCAGGGATTGATTGCCATTGTAATTGACAACAATTTATACCTCATAAATCTCAAATTGCGTCAATTACTTTCCCAGTTATCATTCACAGGTCGGTCAATAAAGTATTTTGATTTCTCACCACTGCAGCCAGTTATGTTCTGGGATAGCCAGTTCTTTGATATATCAGATCCCACACACCCAAAGAAGATGCCTGTCAATGAGAACTTCCAATTGTTCCACTGTATCACATTTTCACCAACACAATATGCTTTTGCTGCATATCACTCAGGCCAAATTCATATGATCTCGACAACTGGTTCTCGCTTCCTTCGTCCTGTAGGTTCTTCTGACCAATCTGATCCTTCTGTGGAAGCAGAAAAATTATATTCACACAATAAGCTTTTTGTTTCTTCAGGCTTAGATACAACTCAAGTTGTCTTAATCAGAAAGGGATATGATACTACTACTACTACAGGAACTACAATTCACCTTGAGAAGAATGGTGCCATAAAAACTGTTGTTGATATTCTTGTTCAAAAGGATGAGCACAGCATTTTCAAGTCAATATCACCAATTTTTTCCACAGCACTTCAGCAGGTGTGTCTATATAGTGAGGCTAGTGGCTTCTCTGAGATGGAGGCTAGTGGTTTCTCTGAGATGGAGGCTTTTGGCCTAGATGCAGGCTGGCTAGATTTTATTTCCCTTCAACGCAAGTCAGATTATACTGGGCATTTCTGCTTTGCGACCCCACACAAACGCACCCTTATATTTGTGACATATAAGAAGGTCCTGCCACCATCTTTGAGTCCAAAATTTACCATGAATGTGATAGTATATTCCTTGGATAAAGGGAGGATCATGGCTCAGGTAGAATTGCCACAAGAAAGTGATTCACGGTTATGGAAATCTAGCACTAACGTTGAGTGAATAAATGTGGACAACTCAACTGGTGTTTTGACCATGTTTTGTCCAAGAGGTGTATCTGGAGCTTGGAGCTTTGTCAACATTCCTGACAAGACTGTGAATACTGGTGAAGGTCTAATACTACAACAGCAGTCAGATACCTCTAGCCACACTTTGGTCCCCATTCTCTCAAACACACTCATACAGCTCAACTCTCACCTAAGGATGTACTACTCTAACCACTCTCTACCTATCAAATATCCAGTCTTTGTGAGTGAAGACAGGAAATGGATCATGAACCACATTGGGCAGCATATCCTCTGGCTACCATATCGAGTACAGCCAGAAGAATTTAGTGATTTCCATCGAAAATGGTGCTGGTGCCGTGAGCGTCTAATTCTTGCAATGACTCGTGGAGACCAAAAATCACCAAATCTGCTCATTGTAGATTTTATGGGTGTGGATGCTCAAGTGCCAACTGTACTTCAAGTCTTTGAGAAGTTGGGTTATGACAGAGTTGTCATATCTGGTTTGGCAAGGTTAGAAGATGACTAGGATGATGCACCAGTTGACAAAGGTATGTCAGAGAGGTTTGAAGTAGGATAATTCACTCACCATTCCTTGGCAGATAAGGAAATTGTAGGCCAGAATGAAAAGGAGATTCATTATTGAGACAGTTAAGGACAAGAAGAACAATCATAACAGCCACACCGTACATTACTCAAAGTATCTGGAATATACTTTCACACTATGACAATTCATAAGTCTGAATTAAGATTATGTACTAACAATGGCTTTTACATCTTGGAAGTTGAGGCTGGGCTGAGGTAGGTAGGTTAAGTGCCAGTGACTTTAAAGACTCAGGCTCTCGATAAGGGCGGGGGCACTGGCAGAGGGAGCACACCGAAGCAGCCAAGGTGCCGACTGGGGAATACCAAAACCGCTTTAAAGCCTTCCCAGAGCCAAATCTGGGATGCTCTTAGTCCGAGTCCGGGACCGGGACCGGGTCTGCGCACGTTGGAACTTTGGATTGGACGACAGAGTACTAGTGATTCAGACGCAAGTGTGTATTTTAGACATTGATATGATCGATAGCGATAACTAGATGTGTCGTGACGTTGTTGTTCGGGTGCAGCACCACAGCAGGTTTGAGACGAGATTGGTGTGAGATGTTGGTGAGCAGGTTGGCTGCAAAGACGTCACATGTCCTCGGGAGGGAGTCGGAATGACATTATGGGACCTCGGAGATAATCCCGTTGAGGACGGTGGTGGAGCAGTCGAGTGAGGTTGGTAAGAGGCAGGGCCAGGGCGTGGTAAGACTTTATGCGTGGGTATGGTCCAGTCGGTGATGTATATTTCCGAACGGGGTGATGTTGAGTGTGATCCGATCCGATGAGAATAATTGGCGCGTCTTGCTGAGTGAAAGCACGTTTGACCACAATGCTCAAACCATCCCCGCCCTCGTCTATCTCTTCAGGCTCATCTCGTTCATTCTTCACTACTTCATCCTCGTCTACTTTCTCCGATATCTCTGTATCCTCACTTCCCTCTCCACCCCCTTCTGGCTCAAAGACTCACGCTTTCTTCTCGTCTCCATTTTCTACACACCCTCCAACACCGCCTTTGCCCTCTATACCAATCCCAATCATCGATGTATCCACCCCTACTCCCACACTCGAGATTCCAGAACCAACACCGCGTCCCAAAGCTTTAGAACCTGATTTTTTCTTCGCCCCACCGCCCGGTCCGGACCCAGACGAACCATCTGCAGGCACCGTCATCGCCTCCACTCTTCGTCTCATCAAGCCCCTCGGCCACGGCGCATTCTCCAGCGTCTGGCTCGCAGACGACCTTTCCACCGTCCCACTCGTTCTCCGCTCCCACCGCAGCCTCCGCGACATCCGCCGCCGCGCCTCTCAAAAATCACAAAAGTCCCCTTCCTCTGCCCCTGCGACGTCCCTGTCGCGATTTGGCTCCCTACGTAAACTACGCGCACGTGTGCCGGGTACCCGCCCCATATGCAGTATCGATGCAGAGAATCAGTTTGAGTCTATACCTAATGTTCTCGACGCTGCACCGCCCTTGTGTTTGTCCCGCGCGTCGTCGACGTCTTCTACTACCTCGTCGCACTACGCTCCCGCCCTTCCTTCAACCACATCTACACATATAGCACGTCATCGCCCACCTGCGATATCGATATCTCATTCGTCTGATGCTGAGCAAGAGCATACTCCCAGCTCCCGACCGATTACGCCAACTCCAACCCCAAGCCCGAGCAGCTCCAAAGCCCGCCTCGTCGCTGTCAAGATGACGCTCCGCGGGAAATCTAGTGCGGTTTTGTTGCAGGGCGATGATCTGGAGAGGGAAAGGACACGAGTCGCTTTTATACGTGAGGTCGAGGTTCTCCGCGTGAGTTGATCCATCTGTGTTACCTTGTACTTGCTCACCTTTCCCCATACCGAGACCAGCACATCTCCCATCCCAACATAACTCCCCTCCTCACCCACCTCACGTCCCCCACCCATCACCTCCTCGTGCTCCCCTACATACCCGGCGGGGACCTCCTCTCCCTCGTCAACACCGACACCGCGTGGGCCCGCCTTAGGGAGTCGGTTTTGAAAAGGATGATGGTTGAGTTGTGTAAAGCTGTTGGGTGGATGCATGGTGTCGGGTTGGTGCATAGGGATATTAAGCTTGAGAGTGAGTTTTGCGTTTTGCGTTTCGTTTGTGCGCGCTTTTCTGGTTGGTTGGGGGTAGGTTGTGCGTGTGGCTTGTTGCTTGGTGTTCATTCATCACAACTTAATCTTCCTTGACCTTTACCTTTACCTTTCTTGCCCTCAACCTAACCTAACCTAATCTAACCTTCCCCCTCTCCCCCAGACATCCTCCTAACAACAGAGATCTACACAACCCTAACACCCGATTCCCCCGCCCCAACTCTCACTGACCTCTTCCCGAACGCACCCCATACACCCCACCCGCACGCCCCAACACACGGACACGCGCTCATAAAGCTAACAGACTTTGGGCTCTCCCGATTCGTAGACATCCGCTCTCCAGAAGAACGGAAGCGGGACCGCATCGCGCGGCGTGCTGCTCGACGCGCTGCGGGTGGTGAAGATGAAGATGACCTCGGCGAAGGGGACTCTAGCGACGATGACGAAGGCAACGAAAATGGAACCGGGAATGAAGGCCCCCTCCTCTCCACGCGCTGCGGGAGCGAAGCCTATGCCGCTCCTGAACTCGTCATGGCTGCTCCGCCTCCGCCCCCGCCTTCACCACCTCGTACACCGTCCAAGGCTCATCCTCACCCGAAACTAAAACCAAAACCAACCACGCTAACGTTAACACCAACCCCGGCGCTAGGCGTCTACGACGCGCGCGAAACCGACGCGTGGGCGTGCGGTGTCGTGTTATTTGCGCTCGTGGGGCGGCGATTGCCTTTTGGAGAGGGCGTGGGGCTGGATGGCGTCGGTGTTGGCGGTGGGAGGGGTATTGGGCGCGAGGGGGAAGCGCAAGGGTACGGGTATGGAGGAGGCAGACTCGCGCGCCGGGCGTGGTTGATGCGGATTGCAAGGGGGGAGTATGAGTGGCCATCGCCTTTGCCATGCGAGGCTGGTGCTGTCCCCCGCCACCCCACCGAGGATGCCCAGACGGAACAGCAGCAAGAGCTCATGGGCCCAACTCTCGCCCTATCCGAAGGCGCGCAGCGCGTCGTGGGGCGGCTGTTGGTGCGCGATCCGAGGCGGAGGGCGAAGATTAGGGAGTTGTGGGGGGATGGGTGGATGGGTGGGGATGGCGTTGGCGTGCCTGTGAGGAGTCCTGCGCCTGCATCGACGGGGAGGGAGGGGGAGCGTGATGGGGATGCAGAGGGGGATGGGGACGACTCGTGGACTTGGGACGAAGAACACGAACACGAAGCCAAAGCAGAGGCTGAAGCTGAACTTCAATCCACCACCGACGCTGATGCCGACGCCGATGCCGACCAACTCCTCGAAGAAGACCAACTCGAACCAATGAACGAAGAAGAACTCGCCCTTGCGCTGCGGGAGGTCGAGGAGGAGCTCATCGAGCTCGTTGAGCGCGAGCGGGATCAGGATCGAGATCAAGATCAAGATTCGGGGCTGGGGGTGGGTCCAGAGGGGGACGGGTGGTTGGTGGATGGGGAGGGGATTGGTGATATTGCAAGGAGGGAAGTGGTTTGATTTTGGGGATGGGCGGTGGGCGGTAGGTGGTGGGTGTGATGATGTTGATGATGATGATGGGTCCTCAACACGCCTGTCCGTCCGCATCAACTTTAAACCCCCTCCCTATCCCATCTCTCGAACCAGGTACTTAGTGCTCGCCGTCGGACACCGCCACCACCACCACCACAACCACCATACACTTTCGAAATTCGATTTCAAGTCCTAGCTCTACACCCGCCTAAAGGGGATACCACCACAAACCCACGCCACACTATCGTTAATGTAATACCATATGCACGACCCACGCATTACAACCTCAAGATCCGCGCCACACGATAGGATGGGTGCAAGGACCTGTCGAGGATCAACAACCACTTCCAGCGCCCGTCGCCGTCATTTGTACTTGTCATGCGTTTGTGTTTTTTTATATTTTTAACTATTCTCTCTCGACTCGACTCTACGTGGCTCCGCTTCTGCTCGCCGTCGTCCGGGACCTTCCTCTCGACCACCTCGACCACCCCCGATCACGACTTCCACCGAGCCCGCCAGCCGCCCTGCCTTGTCTTGTCCTGTCCTGTCATGTCCTGTTCCGACTTCTCCTTGTGCCATATGTCCATATGTAATGAGTTCGTATTCTATTTTATTCACCCCATTCCGATTCCCAATTCCCGATTTTCGATTCTCGACACCGCCGTATATCGTATATGTTTCTGTCTGTGTTCCTTGTCTGTGTCCTGTGTTGTGGCCTGCCTCCTGGTTCGTTTTGATTTCGATTATACTTATTCCATTTCGATACATCCCTACCTACATAAATCATTCATGTCCATACATATATTACTTGCAGAAGCTCAAACCATCCAGTCGTTATACTTAAGTACTTGTGTTGTTCCTACCATACCAATGTTCAAGTCGTTCAACGTTGTTGTTCTTTTATTCAACAGATGTGTCGTAGTTGCGTCGGGTCTGAGTCACCAGAGAAAAGGCTTCTTTGTCGGAGTGACTCAAAAATTCAATATACATATAGTACTCGTTCATGATAAATTTTTTTTAAAAAAAAATTACATGTAAGTAGGGGTAGGGTATCGTGCGAGTTGAAACTGAGTTAACGGTGAGCTTAGAAAGTGAAGTCTGACTGCGGACCTTTAAGCTTCATTTCTTATGGACGAGGGGACAGAACCCTGCGCAACTTTAAAACTGCACCAGAACCTATTTCCTTTGACATACATGTACCACTGAGGGACGAAATTGAGCTTGTACACCGGGGTAAGAGCTTCGCTGTAAACTTGCCTAATCAACTGAAATGGGGATGGGCCTCTTCCAAACCGGCGGCTTGGGTCGTTTGCAGAACGTCTGCAACCATCTTAGCAATGAAGGTGAGATCCTGTGCTCGCGCCAAAGCCTTCGGTGTCTTATTTAAAGCAACGGAAATGGCTATACACCTGTCAAGGGGAACGTCCGGGTCCCTCACATAGGAAAACCAGCGGCGCATAGGTATGCAAGTTATCATCATGTTTCGGACCTCACGTCCAAATGGGAAATGGGACGATATTGTTAACCTCGACCCATTTCTTCTGCACATCTCGTCGTAAGATAAACAAGGACATGAGTATTGACAAGTGAACTGCAAGAAGAGTCTTGGTTTGCGAGTTCAAGTGGTTTTGGAAGATCTTCGAGTGTCAGCTCGCGCCTCATTGACTGTAGGACCAGTAATAGGATTTTCATTTCCAATAGGGTTCCTAAAGATGGTTAACTCAGTTATTATGTGGGAATAGGATGACCTTATATCGGTGGTTCAAGTTGTGTAGGAGTAAGGCTGAACTGCATCTCGGTCACGTGATTTCATTCCCATTGCGCCACCGATTTGAAGGGTTGAACCAATCAACCAAGCATACTTCGAACGTTAATTCTGGGAGAAACATCAGATCACGTTAAGTGATGTTAATTGGAAAATTTAAATGTATACACTTGCTGATGAGAAACAGTGGACGATGAATTTGAATATCCTACATAATCGACGCTATTGTACCTACAAAGTCTAGTCATCCGGGCAAAAAGTTCCACGTTTAACCTTCAGAACTACTGGATCCTGATTTGTAAAACCCCAATCTATCCCAAAACCTTGTCAACTCAGGCTCTCCCTCAACCGTCTTCAATAGTCTCCCATTCGTAGAACCCGCGACTCTAATGAACAACGATCCATCGAGCCTTTCCGCACCGGGTAGTTCAGTATTCACAAAATCTTTTTGGCCTGGTGCACGGGTGCCGTAGATGGCTGCGAAATGGAGTAGGGCGCGGTGGAGCTTCGGGACGTGGTCATCTGGGATAGTCAGTGCGGTTTGGATGATTGGGATGCAGGAGTTGGACGGTGGAATGATTGCTTTGATCTGGGCAGAGGAAATGACGGAACCATTCGAATTCGGAGTTGAAGTTGGGCCTGCGCTAGGTTTTGGAAGTGTGTCGTGTGTAGAGACGCTGGTGACTTCTGCAAAAAAACCATCGATGTCCAACTGGGGCCGACCACGACCTAGCCACCAGGCTAAAGACACGACAAAGTAGCTGCGCAGAAGGATTTCTTGAGAAAGGGGTTTGAGGTTTGCCGCAAGGGACGAAAGGAATAGCGACGAGGTAACGAGGTGCATGCTAAAGTTAAAAGCAGTACAATAAGGTTTTTTTCATCGTGCACAGTGCAAAACTTGCTTACTAGAAAAAATCGGCATTGAAATCTCTGTCTTTCGCCCATCCTCCGATTCCGTAGATAATCACGTTGGCCCATACGAGCTCTTCAATCTTGCGTTCTACCTCCTGTGGGTCATCACGGTCATACGTCCATTGCCCAACATAATGGTTCAGAGCTTCACTGTGCTGCTCGATGACCCTCGTGTAGATAGTTAGGTCTGAACGATTTTCGATATTGCTGAGACGTTCATCTTTCAAGATACGAGCCATGATAGTGAAAGCGTGAACATTTATTCGAGGAGTCAAGTTCTGGATCCCTGCTAGGGTTAGGGCTGATGGTAGAAGAGAAGTGATAGAGTCCATAGCAGACGATGCAGTCGTTGTTGATGACCAGAGCGATGGACGTATGATGGCACTCCCAGTGGCTTTGTGGATTGCAGTTGAGGCCAAGCCTATTTATCGTCAAGTCATCCTTCAAAAGAACACCGAGTGTAGATGGAAGTGAGCCAACTCACCTTCCACGACCATGCCCGGAAGTCCAAATTCCAATCCGTAGCCAACATGGATCAGTGGATGCACTAAACCATCAAAGAACCGGTTCAGCATCTCAGGCCCCTTCCCCGTTACTCCAAAGTTAACACGCTTGTCGAAGATATATTCCTCCAATACATCCCACAACCCCTTGTTCTGAACGGCTTCAGTGAAAAACCTCCGATACGCAGTGTAAAACCTAAGGTGGCGATACTTTGAGTTATATGTCTAAGACAACGGCAAAAAAGTGCAGACTTTTGATTTCCCAGATATTGTTCGAAATTGTCCCGAGTAATGGCTTGTGGGGACTCGTAAGATGGCAATTGGTTCGCATCGTCAAGTTTGTAGGCGGCGCAAATGATCTCGGTATTTGCACCCAGGCTCCACAATGCAAGAAGGTAATGAGCTAGATGGCTTTTCCTCGATTCAGACATTCGTTCCGGATTGAATATGAGAGATCAGGACTTACTTGTGGAACCCTTTAGTCGGATTAAAGTACACATGATTTTTCTCGTGGTTCTCTCTCAAGAAAGCTCGCAGAGCGGCAGTAGATTCGCAGTTAATTCCAGGCAAGCGCTGCGGCGAGATCCTGCAAGGTGGGAAGGAAGGGTTTGGAAAGAGGTCACTAGAAATGCTGTCCATGGTATGCTACTAGCTCACGATTGAGGCTCATCCTTTAGAGCGCGTTGGCTTCCCTTGTCTTACACATCAGAGTATAAGGTGAATTACGAAGGCATTGGGAATGCAGATCCATACTCGGAAGGAACTTCAAGGATGACTCAGTGTATGTCTCCAAGTAAACACACAATCATGGGACCTAAACGATAGATGGCACGGGAGACGCAGTAATCCTTGGTCCTTGTCATCTGACTAGGGGGAGTGCTCTGAGCTCTATAATCAACACTTGCGGTCACAGTTGTCAGTATATTCCTTTTGCAATACCAGTACGCTCCAAGCACGCTCCAAGTACGTTCACTTACTCAGAATTTCTTTGCAACTTGTCATCTACCCAAGACATCCGCTACTTGGCATAACTCGTGACAGTCTGTGCATTCATCTTGTAACGGAATGTGGATCGAAATGGAATGGAATGAACAATCTATTGCGCAAGCCAAGCCGTGCGTTTGTGGAAATTAACTTCGGACCACGTGCCTTGACTTGGAGTTGCTCAAAGCGGTTCAGTTGAATGGAAGAAATTCATGTCGAGAACGCACATATCGACAGAGGATGATGAGATTCCTAGCCCCGGTCTATAAGGAAACGACATTCCAATCCAATGTACCAAATTGCTCCCTCGCAGCTATCATTTCCCTGACCTTCTCCACAGTCCCCAACACCTCCACTGCTCCCGGGAATTGAATAATCTCCTCCGCAGTATATCCTTCTGGAGGATTATGGCTGACGTATCTTGGGACTGTATAACTATTTGCAAAAAGAGGTGAACCTCCGCGGGGATCGAGTTGGAGAACTTCCCACTCCGAAAAGTCCTGAGTTGCCGGATGTGCAGGTAAGCTGCGATCGATTTCGAGAAGAACAAAGATTGACCTTTCTCTCGATAGTATGACCGTGACCTTCCCCAAGTAAGAGGCCGAAAGCTAGGCAGAGAAGGGAAAGTAAAGCAGTGGATGCGTGCATGGTGATTGCAAGATTCGACCTATAGGAGCTCCTCTCAGTGACACTTAGACATGAAGAGGCAAAAATGGCCTTACCAGCGATATCTGAACTTGGTGGGGCACGTTCAACGTGAGGTGCTTCATGGCGAATCTGATCCTATTTATAACAGTGATGGAGCTGACAAACTAACTTGACCCCTTTCGGTTTGTCGGCCTCAATTGATTGTTGGGGGTTTGACGCCATCTTGACCATGCTTGACGGTACACTCGGCGTACCCCCCCCCCCCCAGTCGGCACACATCTAATGCCGCCATATTCCACGATTTTTTTTTATAATCTTGTTTACTACATATCTCTCATGAACTTTTATCATTTTGAAGTCGAACGAGAGAAGAAAACATTTGCTATGTTGAATCCGTTTCTGACGGTTTGTCACTTTCTTGTCACGTTGCTGCATGGATGCCGAGCGGGCTTTGAACTTGACGCGTTGACGCGTCTGCTAAGTATCCTCAAGCAGTCAAGAGGCCTGATTGTCGGAGTGTTGCAAGAGATCAGGTTGGCGCACGTGAAGCGCGTAACGGTAACGACTGCGACGTGACGTTCCCCTCCCAATCTGTTTATTCGTACTACCAAGAGTAGGGACAACAAATCGACATTATTCCAAATCCAATGTACCATGTTTCTTCTTTGCTTCCAAGATTTTTTCGGCCGCCTGTACTGTCTTCAACACGACCACTGCGTCCCGGAATTTCATTATCTCCTCTGCGGTATAGCCATCTGGGGGATTGTAACTTGCGTACTCTGGCTTCATATGGTCATTTACAAAAAGAGGTGAACCTCCGCGAGGATCGAGCTGAATGACCTCCCAGTCGGCATAGTTCTGAGTTGCTAGATAAGCTGCGATCGTCATACAGGAGCAAAGGAATGACCTTGATGGGAGAAGAAGGCTTGACATTTCCTTTTGTAGCGTGACCTTCCTCAAGCAAGAGACCGATGGTCAGGAAGAGGGAAAGCAAAGCAGTGGATGCGCGCATAGTTGTTGTAAGTCTGATTGGTTTGAATTCTTCAAGATTCGACCTAAACCTCTTCTCAGTAACAGTGAAGCTATGGAGAGGCCGAAATAGCCTTTACCAGCGATATCTGAATGCAGGACACGTTCAACGTGAAGATTCAACCGCTAGGCGATAAGATAGATATTTATACCAAAGGGCAAATGGGGTTACCTGGCAGGGGCATCTATCACCTCATATCACGAGCGCTAATCGCGATGTAACCCACATCTTGCAATAAATTGAATGTATAGTAACCTGGTTGTATGACCTACATCTCTATAAATATATGTTACAAACGACGCAAGACATAGAGGGCGACAGCAAAATCATGAGGCAAATCGTGCCCATCTATAGGCGCCTTGAAGACAGCAAGCTTAAGAAAGCTCACCGCACATTGTTGGCATGGTGTAACCCTATCAAAGATGGTAGTCAGTCCGGTAAGTTCCATGTCAGCCGTGAAACATGAGATAACTCACGTTGGTGCGGATTCCTCCACCCCAGGGCGTGCGTCCTTCAACCTTAGCGTCGAAACCAAGTCCACGCGAAGAGAAGCCCTTCCACAACGTGCAGAAGTTCTCGCCACCAGTGAGGATCTGATCAGCCTGGATGATAGCATCACGAGCTTCAAAGAATGATGGGCGGCAGGTCTGAAGCTTCATGCCGTTGATGACCAGTCTGAAGAGAGCACGACTGTTAGCTGCGTTCATCTTCACTAAACTATCAAAAGGACTTACTGAACCATGAGGGAGTTTCCGTGTTTGGGAATAAGAGGCTTGTTACCAGTGGAGGGGCGATAGAAGTCACCGAGAGGAACACTGCCGTCTTCGTTGGGCGTAGGCGGGAAGATATCCTCAGAAAAGCCGTGCTTCTTGATGAGGTTTTGCGAGACGACCCAGAGGATCTGTGCCCAAACTTCACCAACGGCGTGGACGCCCCAGTACCCAGGCTTGTCGAGGGTCTTGTAAGTAGAAGGGTTGACGTTCTCGTCCTACTGCCGCGTCAAAAAGTGTTACAACGGGGATGAACGCAAACTTACCGTGGAGTAGACGTAGTTACGGATACCAGTCTCCCGATTAGCAGCCCAAGCGCCCATCGCATAATCAGAGTAGACTTCAGTGCTACGAATGGTGGTCGCGAAAAAGTCTCCCCAACCCTCACCCATGCCTCCACTCTCGCCCCATCCAAGGCAGCCAGAGTTCATGGGACCACCAGTCAAACGCGTGCTCAAACCGTGGCTCAACTCGTGGATGACAATACCAGCCTCGAGATCGCCATCCCTGTAAGGGTTGGCCGAGTTCCAGAGATACATGCGCATGCGGCCATTCTGACCATCAGGTGGGGTCATGAAGTTGGCATTATTATAACCGGAACCATCCTGGGCATTAGCGATAACCGCATCGTTCTCGGCACCTCCACGTCCAAAGTTGTACTGTTGGAAGTTACCGGAAACTTCGTCGAAACCATAACGATAGTAAAGATCGTGAACCATGTTAGTGGTGTAGAAAAGCTGAGCAACAGTAGTGTTGATGTATCTCTCCGCCTCATCTTGAGAGTCTTCCTTGTTGTCGGTGGGTTGGGGGTCGTACTTGTAATCGAAGACCTTGGCCTTGCCAGCGTCTGGGCGGTAATTATCGATGAAACTGTTCCTTCCCTCCCAGTTCTCTTGAGCAAAGACCTAAAGTTACTCCGAGTCAGTCACAGATGATAAAAGCGTGTATGGCACTGACGTTATTACCCCAGGTAGTGGTGGTATTGCGCCAGAAGCCTTTCTTCTTGCTTAGTCCCAGATCGGAAGCAGGATCGTTATCGTAGGGGATCGCATGCCATCCAACAGGAGAGGCAAGGGCGTCAAAGTTCTCCTTGTTGAGAGAGCGGTTGCCTTCAGTGGGATCATTGACTCCCCATTTGAAGACGTTGTAAGTAGCCGCCGGCAACTCTGGTTCCGTGGGAAGGGGAGCATCGGAAGCCCAATCGACGACAGAGATGATGCGATGCGGTGCATTCGCGGACACGGCAGTCTCGTACCAGTTGTCCTCCATCTCAACTTCGAACTAGAAATAGACATAGCGTCAATATTGACATCATGACTAGAAATAGACAGTCATTCATACCTTCCACACAACAGCGAGATGAGTTGCGTCACCGTTCTTGCTGGGGACCTGTGTGTAGGCTAGCCTAGCCTTGACAGGATTGACGGTATCTGGAACGTTGCTAACGAGGAGATCAGCAGGGCCATCGGTGGGAGCAAAGTGGCCGGTAGGTGCTTCGATGACCATCGCGTCGAGATGCTTCTCGAAGTTGCCAAGAATATCCTCGACGACGTCATCCTTTGGTGTCGCAGCAACCATAAATTGGAGGAGAGCATGTCGGAAGTCAGCAATGTCCTCGTTAGAATGGAAGGAGCTGGGAAGCTCATAGGGAAGATTCTGGAAGCGACAGTTGGACGCGTGAAGGTGGCTGAGGTCGTGAAGCTCGACAGGATGAGGGTCGGCCAAAGTCTCCTGGCCGCCGTAAGACATTTGCCTCTGAGAGTCGAGGTGATTCGAGAGAATGTCGCAATAATCGCGGTGCGGCTCGACCATCAAGGACATGTCATGTCCGACATAACTGGGAGCCTCTCCATCATAGAACTGCGTGGCGAGTGAGTGTTATGAAGAGACCTCAAATAACTGACATACAGAGTTACCGTACGACAACACCATACCATCCTTAATGTTGATGTTCATGTCACCGTCCGCTACCTCGAGACCATTGACGACTTGGCGGACGTAAACATGGGTGACGCCAGTATTAACATCGGTGTAAGAGTCCTTTCGAATTCTATACCCCATACCCTCGGTAAGCTTCATTCCAAGAATGTCCTTGACGAAACGGTCAGCGACCTCTAGTGGGTCAGCGTCTGGATTCATTGGCATGAAGCCATTGGTTTGAATCTGATAGGGACTTGAATGGAACGTAGCGTGGGGGTGGTCGGGACCAAACCCAAGGGTCTTGCGCCTCCGTACTGGAGAGTCGGGGTTGCTACGGTGACTCAAGGCATTGCCAGCGAGCCCAGCAATGAGCGACGCGGTGAATAAACGGCGCATCAAGCTTGTTGTTCCCCTGAGGTGACAAAGAAAGGTAGGGATGAAGAGAGAGGGACAATAAGGAGACTATAAGGAGCTTGCGTATGTGCAGGCTCCGAGGCGGTGAAGCAGCATTCCGCTAGTGGGGTACTTAAATGGGTTATGTATGTCTGTATTTGTTCCGCGTGGCCACCGAGTCATCATTCGACTATTTAAACGCGGCCCCATGTTAGACAACTTTTAACACGCTGGGAGCGCATGTGCGGCCTGCAATGCTTTACATCACAAAGTCGTATCTCTGGGGACTGCTGCTACGTGCGTTAGACGTAGTCAAACTTTACTTTACGGAACCTTGATTCAAACTGTCACACGACCTGATTACTATTGTAATCCTCTAATCATGCCGGTTCAATGATTAAAACGTCCTCCTGATCTTCGCTGCAGTTTTGGTGCCTCCGGATGCCAGTCATGCGCTATGCCGATTTCTCCGAAAGCACTGAGGTGACTTCACCTTGAAGACCGGAACATTTGTATTCATGCGGATGGGACTTGAACGTCACTTGCGCACTCTCCAAGTTATCCGAATTTGGAAATACGGAGTTAGCATTCCATGCTCTTCTTATCTTTCCTTATCTTCCAATCATGTATATCGAAGGGCTCATCCCTCCTCATCGAAACAGGCCTGATACGGTCCACTCTCAATCGATAATGGCCCTCGAGACCAATGGAGTTCTCGAGGATAATTGCTTCTTGTTGAATATGTAGATCGATCCAAAGGGCTGTTTCTGCTTGAGTGGACGGAGTTATAAGTATTTTTACGAGGATGTATACACTACAACCCCCTAACGTATGTAAGCTTTTGATAAGCGCCCGGCGCTGACAGTGGGAATGCCGACTCTTTGAACTCAAAACACGATGTTGCCGCCTGTCCACAGCGTGACTATTCCGCACACACAACACCGACACGAGTCACTCGAACAACAGAATGGGCCCCAAAGTTCCTCTGACCCCATTAGACTGTGAGTGTTCTAAAAATTCTTCTTACACTGTCACCTGAGTTCGTATTCTGACATGCCAGACGAACTTCCCAAGACTCCCAAAGGGGTCATGGATGCCTGGCTGCCCCGCCTCCAAGCGGTGGCGATTGTTGTGAGTCTGGGATTCACTCAGCCGAATCGGAACTTAGGTAACTAACCCTCCAAACCCAGACGGCGCTATTGGCAGGCATCGAGGCCCAACTCATCGGATCCCTTCCCGACCGTGTTGCTGATCCCCCACCCTCAGATACTGCGATAAGATTCTTCGCCTACTCTGGTCTGCTCCTCAACCTCGGTGCCACAATCTCTACAATCCTCTTACTCATCGCCGTTGCCTCGCTGCCCACGACGGCGCGCCAAATTTATGTGTCGTGTCCACACAGCTATCCTCGGAAAGTTTTTCACGGTCACGCGTCGCATGTCTCAGAGCTCAACAAACGTCTTCTTGAGGGTCAGGGAGAGACGTATATTCTGCGTGCGTTCGGCATCGCGCGCGGATGGAGCTTTATGCTCCGACACTGTATCGCATGCTTCCTCGGCGGCTGTCTTTGCACCTTCGTACATGTAAGCATGATCCTATGGATTTCGGAATCGACGCTGGTCGCAGCTCTCTTGATGCCTGCGGTGTTTGTCAGTTTTGTTCCCCCATTGATCGCGTTCATGTTTTACATGAATAGCCCATCGTGCCATGATTGCAGAGAAGAAAGGTGTGTCCCGTTCACCCGCTGTGTTGAACAGAGGCTGACGAAAATTACAGGAACCTAGGTTTGAATGAGGTTTAATTCGTGAAACACTACCGTCCCCTATGAGTACTATAAATGTTCAGAGTCAAAATTAAAAGGCGATTTAAGTCCTTGTTAATCTGTACCCAAATCAGCAAACGGTTGTCATTCCGTCTGCCTTTGAATCGTATTGAATCTCAGCTGTTCAACCACTAAGTATGCAACACAAGGTTCATCCATTCCCTTTTCAGACAAGGCACAATTTTTGGAGTAGAAAGATTTCATTTAAGTACATGCATGCATACAATACAATGGATGAATTACATTTATTCGAGGTGATTGCCCTTCCCGCTTGCCTTGATCTCAACACCAGCCTCAGTCGCAGGCACTTTACCATCCTCACCCATCTTGTAGGTCGTCACCTTCTTGATAAAGGCGTTTTTCTGCAATCCTGGCCACTCCTTGTTGTTCCAGATGTTCAAGAGTGGGTCGCGCGTAGGTCCGTAAACAAGGAAAGCGTGCTCGCTCGTTGGCTTTGCAAGCTCGGCAAACGCACCACAGGCTTCGCTCCATTCGTTGGCAGCTGTCCAGCCAGTGGTGTCGATGTTCGCATCCTTCACAGCATCAAAAACAGTGTGCCCTCCAGCTGCACCCACAATAGCATTGTTCTTTTTGAAGATGTCCGCAGCGGCCTTCGCACCCTTACGGTTATACCTGCCTGTCCAGAACACGGGAGACTTTTTGATGGACCCAGCGTTAGCCCTCAAATACGCAATGAAGGCGGCCAAAGTCTGAGAGCTATTCCCACCGCTTAGTGGTAGATTCAAGGAATTAAAATTGAGTGACATACGCAGAACGTTCCTCGAAGACATGGTAGTCCCGCGTCCTGATAGTAGTAGAGCCTGGGTAGCATTCGATCTCAGTCTCCAATGCCATCGCAGACACAGCCGACATAGCGAAGGAGGCGATGGGAAGTATGGCGCAAACGACGGTGGTGAAACGCATGATGAAGTAAAGTTAATGAACAAAGAGTTTGGTGAGGTTAAGAGAAGGTAGTAGAATCGACCTGAGATGCATCGTGATCAGTGAGAGAAAATAGTAGGGAGAACTCAAGAGAACTCACCAGCGAATTCTTGAGATGAATGGAAAGGACGTCCAACGTAAGGAATTAGAAGTTTATTGTGCCCTTTTTATATCTGTGGCGAAGATCGCACAAGGGGAGAAAAGTTCATCAAAGATTATCCCAATTGGTCGATATGATTGGCGTACATTGCCAACGCGTGAAACGGACCCTTTTCTTCCTTGGATATCAAGAGATTTCAGGGGGTTTCCAACGATAATGCTGTGAAATCTCCACAGGAACTGGGTCTGACTGGTCCCGTGCTACAGACCCTGGCTCAGGAGTCAACGCTCAGCATCGATTAAACTTATCTGGTCTGGTAGATAATTAGCCTGGATTTTGTAAATCGCAACGATCGCCAGATCAGTGGCATGTAATCAGAATGGTGGATGCAGCTCCCTAAAGCTGAATAAATCCACATTCTTCAAGCGCGTCTTGTGGAAACAGGTGTGAATTCGAAGCTGTGGCGGTCATGGTGATCAGGGGTAGATCAAACGTCAATGCATCAGCAGGGACGTAGTATGTGCCTACCTTATCAGCACCTATCAGGATACACTTGGGACACACTAGGCAAGACGATCTGAAAAAAATAGGTAAGTCGGTGAGCACTATAAGAAAATCTAATTTCACCAAAAATGGTCCAGTCTGTGAAGAGCGAGTCTAGCCCAGTTGTATAAGTAATATCTATTCCTTGGTATCCGCAATGCCCCCTTGAAGCCGGAATACATGTCACACGTCAGGTTACAGGCTATGTTTTATGGTCACCTGGACACGTCGTTCGGATTATCGCTGGAAAAATGGTAATAACACACACGTTGCTATCCAAAGTGCTTTGTCAAATGTTTCAGCAGAGGCGTACCGAAGTGCGCTACCATATGTAACGCGTGAAGTGGTGCCAAGTTGAATATTTGAAGGATATACATACTGGAGTATGTATCCTAAATGAAGAGTTGATTGATAGCAGTGCATGTGGTACTGTCTTGATAATAGATGGTCTTCCGGATCTCGACGTCGATTGGTATCGTCATTCAGCATGAAAAATGGGTGATATTGCGAGCTAATTCAAGATGTATGTGCACGAAATGGTGGTCAATAGCCTGCAATAACCAGGCTCACTATGAAGTATGACCTAGCCATTGCGGCCGGTGCGGTCGGGGCAACCTCATTCCACGCATTGACGCGTTCTATTGCGTCCTATCTGCGCAGCTGCCACCCTGTAGCGATGTATGGATTTTCTGATATATGTTCTGATTGAGCGCTTTGAGCCTCCTTGAGATTGATCTCGCAAATGGAGAGACTTGGAGTAATGACATTGACAAATGATAAATACAAGTGCTTTAGCCTGAGCTTTATATGATTCTTGAAATGCAGAGTGCCACGATAATTTATAATATCCTCACCATAATATGGAGATCATTAACTCAGGGGATCTTCAATATTCTGATCCAACGAACCAAGCTCATCCCTGAGAGCGATAAGCTTCTGGACGTCTTCTACCGACTCGAAGACCTCCTTTGCTCCTTTAAATTGCATGATTTCCTCTGCAGTGTATCCTTGAGGAGGGTTATAGCTAGCGTATTCCGGGGAGACAAGACTATTTGCAAAGCATGGCGTCCCTCCCCGCGGATCGAGCTGGAGGACTTCCCAATGCTCAATATTCTGTTAGAATCCACGGTGTCAACATCCGGGTTGCTACACCCAATGTTTCCATACCTTCTGAGCCTGCGTATTATTAGATTGTGCGGCCAATTTCGTGTCACCAAGTCCAACTGCCGAGGTTCTATGAGCTGTTTCGCATTTGGTCAGCCCCAGCAGACCACATCACGGAGGTTGAGTTACATACCTTGATTGATACTTGAAATCCTACCTGACATAGTTCTTGCACAGAGCGTGCGGCTCAAAGAGATATTTTGGAATGGTAGTCTAAGCATACGAATGATGCCTGGAATGTATATCGTTGTTGTTTATTAGATTGAGCCGTTGCTGTGATTTATTGCAAACGTAGAGGACAAGCAGGGTTGGACAGTGAGTAAAATAGGATTGTTTGCAATTGTGTTGAGGTCACGCCGGCGTCCCATTATGCCCCTCTGTTTTTCCGAAAACTTGTTATTGCAGCGAACCTTTCACTGTACAAGGCAATAATTCATCAGTCATTAAGGTATCGTAGTAAGGACATCTGATACACAGAAGGATGGTTTTAACTTGAATTGTACTTATGGCCTTATAGTACATCTGGAGTGAAGAGTTACGCCTCACCAGGTCGATGCTGATCCTCGTCCAGGGTGTTCAGGTTATCGAATTGCCATTCAGTTTTAATTACATATTGGTCCAATGTGCGAAGACACATTTCGTAGGCGTTTTAGTGATATATGCTGTCCAATCTTCGAACTCGCGTGCTCGGGCGTGCGCCTCTCGATAATCTTGTTCCTGTCTCTCGAGGTATATTTCGAGGCGTCGTTGCCTATCCCTTTGTTATTTTTTCGAATAACTTGATTTGATTTTGATCTGCACTTGTGGACTGCTCCTGATCCCTTCCACGATAAGTTTTTAATGCCTAAGGTCATTTGGGAAATTTTGCTGTGCGAGAGACTGAGATCTCAAGAATTCCCAACGAGCATGAAGCTTTCAGCAGACGAAGAGCGGAAAGCGACAGAGTTCAGACAACCTCCATCTAAGGATTAGCAGAGAGTCTAGAAGCATACGTCCGATGATCTTGGTTGGATGTGATCCAGTCAGAGTTGTGAGCCTCGATCCAAATGACGCCGTCTATGGGGCTTAAATGAGTAGCTCTGAGTCGTCTAGGCAGTCACTGAGTCGATGGTCGAGGCCATGCGTTTCAACTTCCGACTCTCGATTTCCAAAATATCCATTTTTTGGCATCTGCGAGTTACCAGTGACTGCATCCGCTTGAGGATCCAAAACTGAATCTTTTCCTGACGTCGCATAGGTCCAAAGCTCTTCCAGTTAACTTTTGAGACCAGGTAAATTCCATAAATCACAAGAAGGGGGTGAGAACGGCATGGGGCAACTTGTCAAGATGAAGAAGCATGAGTGAAAGGTCAGAGGTCCCAAGGGATTCAGGAGGTCGTTGAGGGGAGGAAAATAGATTGATGTTCCGTGTAGCAGAATTTTGCCACATTGTACAAGAAATCTTTTCCGACGCCAGAAGTTAGATTATGGTAGCAAACGATGGATAAAAGCTAACCGTTGATATGTGTTCGATGCAACGTAGTTGAGAATGATTTCAGGATTGCGTCCACAGATGGCTTTAAACCCTAAGACAAAGCTGGGTTGCTGACCATGTTGTACAGCCACTTGTGAGTTATGGAGAAATCGCTGTTGTTCTTGGGTGCAACCTTATGGATCTGAACAAGAATCTTCAGAACAAAAGTTTTGCCATATAACTAGCCCACATTGGGCTGAAAGTCGCGTAGGGATAACAAGTGTTATATGGTTGTGTAAGTTGTTCTTGACCCGTTAGATATGGCATCATGCTAATCACAATTGCAAGAGATCCAGAGCAATTACAGTATGTCATTCAACGTTGTTCAACCCAGTCGTCATTGCTGAAAAAGAGATCAAATTCGAACACCACCCACTGAGCTGACTTCTGTTCTGTCTTATTCTCTCGTCGATTCTCTCACCACATCCTTCTGTCTCTATGTACCTCCACAACGCGCCTTCAATGATTTTTTCTGCCAACTTATTGCTATAGACTTCTCTACCATCAAGCCCAGGTCTGCTGGTATATCCTCTCAACTCCATACGACTATGTGACAGTGCTTACGTTAAGAAACCTTGAACTGAGCTCATTTCAAACATGGCACTTGAAAAAGTTGCCACCAGGGTCATTTGACATGCACAGCACCTCACAGTATATATGTCACGTTGGAAGGTTATCAAGCTCCACGTCGTCCTTCCGCCAATCCCACCATGTCCGTCACATTTCTTGTAACTAATCATCCTTCAAAGGCTTATGCACCTCCTCCCTGGGACCGCGATTCAATATCCTCCGAGCCGAACACTGTCTTAGCTGCCCTTCCGACTGCACACCAGCCCAAGATGCTCTTACAAAGCTCTGTGGATGGAAAACGAGACCTCATAGTCAAGAAAAATGGGTTCGTTCATGGGGTGGTAGAGGCGTATAACAGTCATCTCAACCTGATTATACGGTAAGTGTTGCTTTGACTCGAGATGAGCTGATGATCCTCATGATTGATTTCACAGACCAGATGACGTCTGGATCGCCATCGTTTCACAACTCAACTTCTAGTACGCCCTTCATGACTGTGATGCCCTCCTGCTCTTTGACCTTGAATACATGGGTAGCATCAACGCTCATGCTGAAGAATTGCGCGACAAATTTGTCGATCATGTCGACAAGAAGGAGCTAGTCGTCACATCAATGGCACCGAGCTTAGATAAAATGGACTTTGGCGACTTGGCGGTGCAAATGACTGGGCAGATTGACAGAAATGTGAGCAAGTGTTTCAAATGGTACGAGATTCACATCCTCATCCCCCTGGCGAACAGGTTAAGGATAAATCTCTTATCCCCTGGGTACTACCCAATTTTACGACTACAACGCCGAACGACACTGTGATTTGCTCTGCGCTTATTATGTCAACTCTGAAACAGTAAGTGTTCGCTAACGTTGTTTCATGGTATCATTACTAAAGATCAGACCTATGCAGGTACTTCAAGTATACGATGCGACTAGGGTGTGGAATTCCCTTCATCACCCTTCAAGGTACACAAGCAGACTGGCAATCCATTCTCGACCGCATTGACAAGATTCCTGAGTTCGGTGCAGAGCCAGCCGAATGGGCTACTATGCTTTCCGCAATCCTTAAACGCTTCGTACGTGCCTTCGATGTCGGTGGCCCTCAGGCAGATAAAGACTTCTGGGAACGAATGGTGCACGAATCCCCTGGTGGTTCATTTGTTCCATACCTCAGCGGCTGGATAACGGCCTTCTGCGCCTGGGACACAAAAGGCAGTTTCTTTACGGCCCGAAAAAGCCAACATGGCTTCGGGATGGAACCGCCTCAGTGGGTTATCAATCTCACGTTCGATGGAGTTTGGTTCCCTCGCGTTCACGTAGCTCCAGAGGGGTATGCTGAGGTGGATGTGTTGGTGAGCAATGAGTGGGAGGGCAAAGGGTACGATTGTACGTTACTTGCGGGACACGTTGCGATTGCTATGGGCGGGGAGGAGAAGCTGGACACAGTGCACATCGTCCCTCAGTGGTTCATGTATGTCAAAGGAGATGAACGTGATACTCAAAGTGGGTTCTGGTGAGCAATGCTTTATAGTTAAACATTGGGAGATCTGTGTTACCTGGTACATAACAAATCATGCTCACAGTCGGGCTTTATTCTTTAATAATTAATTGGGTCATTATGGATTTCAACGTGGTATTCCTCACACAACCACTACCATGTAAGTTCCTCATATCCGTGTAATCCAACTACTTTACCGTCTCCAAGACCTCAGGGTAAGGTGATGATAGATAAGCGTGTTACAGCTTCCGAAATGCCAGTAGACTTGACTAGGATAAGAGGGTTAAGGTTGAGACGCTCCAAACTGCACACGACCTCCAAAATATGATAATGTTACAGATGATGCAGGCCAATCTGTGTTCACGATAAGTATGTTCCCTATGGCACATGTATGACTGTCCGCATTACCACAAATAAGCCGCAGGAAGCCTTGGCGCTAGCACAGGATTTCGACTTGATAAAGAGGGTTTCAGATGCTTTTCGAACAGCCAATCCGCCAGTTTGAGGAAGATTTACCCCCTTTGAGTCCATCAGGTAAGTGTACACGCGATACTTTCCATTTGTAACTCATTTTTAACTCGCCGACGTCGACTTTCTTTTTAACACACAGCTCTGGTAGGCCGACATCGGAGACTTAGACTGTCATACGAGAGCAACAAGCACATAGGCAGGCACACATCATGGCACTGTGGCGAAGTGCATTCAGTTACGGCTTTCTGGACACCACTTGAAGGCTCTGAATCTGGACACCACTTTATCTATATCCCTGACCTTTTGTTTGTCTTTTCTAACCTCTATCTCTATACCACTAGATACCCTACACTTAATGCTTCAGTGATCATTCAGAAGGGCTTTTCGCAGTGATTAGATATTTCTCACATAATTTACGTTCTTGAA
The DNA here is from genome assembly GCA_018220975.1 of Tephrocybe sp. 9980TJB. Taxonomy (NCBI): domain Eukaryota; kingdom Fungi; phylum Basidiomycota; class Agaricomycetes; order Agaricales; family Lyophyllaceae; genus Tephrocybe; species Tephrocybe sp. 9980TJB. The sequence goes on from JABAJU010000059.1 coordinate 43,713, forward strand.
AGATCTCAGGACTTGGCGTGAGCCAAGGATTTTAACTTCATAAAGCAGGGGCTCGCAGATGGCCTGCAGACGGCAGAAGCTCGAGCTTACAAGTTCGCCGACGCCACACCTGTTCAACCCGCGTACAGGATGTGCAAGAAAATGACCGTAGCTCCAATGATTTCCGGTATTACTGCTCTAGACAAGTTATTAGGCCCATTGTTTTGCAATAAAATAACACAGAAAACAGACACAATATGTCATTCGTGATGAGAGGGAGATTCGAACTCCCGCCCCCGAAGAGACCAGATTCCCGAAGCATTTGAAGCTCTTATGCCTTAGTCTGGCGCCTTGGACCGCTCGGCCATCTCACCATGTGCCCTGGGGGCGGGGGAGAGTCTACGGAGCGAAGCATTCAGGGTATGCGTTTTACCAATAGCATGGGTGCGGGATAGTGAGCATCGCGTGCTAAATGTATCGCTTAGTTGACTAAACTGTCAGTCATCGTGCCATGGAAGGATACAGTTCACCTGTACAGTTGACATGCCCATTGCCTTTTCCGATGGACCAGGCTACGATAATGAAACCACATCTAGCAGCACCAGTAAGAAACATATCCATGCGGTGGGTTACTACGACGAAACATATGCAAATAAGAGGAGTTGACTTACTACGGCAAGGACTCACAGCTTCAATCAGACCTGTTGAAGGACTCGCATATCAAGAAGAATAGCCATACGAAGATAGATTCCTCTTGATTGACTGGCGCCAAACTAGTGTGTACCGTATTTCCAAGCAAGAATATATCTCATGCAAGTCCCAGCAGGCGCAAGCCATCTAACAAGACGGTTGAACGTGTAGTTTGTGGTTGGTTGCGAATTTAAATTAGCGCTCGTGGCGGAGCTACTTGAGTCACGGCCTGATGGGATCAGACGGCCCGCACGGAAGCCCGTTTGAGTAGAACGTTCATCGATGCGAGTTAATGTTTCCAGTGGCAGATATCTCTCAATGAGCTATAAAGATCGTATAAAGAGCCAGCATTTAACCCGCCGTAATTTCCCCGCTGTTACACCTTTCCAGACCATCTAGACACAATCTCGAAGTCGAGTGATCGACGGAGCAAAACCAAAACGAGCAATTTTTCGAGTCACGCGGCAAGTCATTTGTCCATAACGGCCTTCCTGGTACGGCGATTCCAAGGCTTACACTAAAATCATGGCCCAGGTTACGGCTTTGCGGCAGTGGCTCCCCAAACCTGCCTCATTGCCATCGATATCCATCTGTCACTCTAATACCTCTCGCACAACGACACGTAGTTCATCGACATACGGAGCCACCATGCGCCCTCTCACCATCGACTCTTTAAATCCTGTCGTGAAGAATGTCGAGTATGCTGTGCGTGGCGAGCTTGCCATCAAGGCAGAGGAGTATCGGGTCAAGTTAAAGGAGAACGACCATGGCCTTCCGTTCGACAAAGTCATCTCGTCCAATATCGGGAACCCACAGCAGAAAGGTCTGGACCAGCCACCAATAACCTTCACCAGACAGGTGCGTTGTACTATCGATGGCTAATTAGTCCCATGCTTATGCTACTTCAGATTGCTGCTCTCTTAGAATACCCTGCACTTGCTAAGCTTGCGCCGAATGCATTCCCCCAGGATGTTATTGCCCGTGCCAAAGAGCTATCAGATGAAATCGGCTCCGTCGGAGCATACTCGCATAGTCAAGGCGTGCCATTTATCCGGAAAAGCGTCGCTAAATTCATTGAAGGTATGAACCTTGCTACCCATCGTCTTCGTGTCGTTTATGAGCGTTTTTAGACCGCGATGGACACCCGTCCAACCCTGGACATATCTTCCTCACTGGCGGCGCGTCCGCTGGTGTGTCGCTTCTTCTCTCCATGTTAATCACCCCACCCAACTGTGGTGTCCTGATTCCCATTCCCCAATACCCATTGTATACCGCCACGTTGGCTCAATTCAACGGCACACCTGTGCCCTACTATCTCGACGAGACTCGCGGCTGGTCCACATCTGTCGAATCTGTGGAAACCGCGATCGAGAAAGCTATCAGCAAAGGCGTCAACCCCAAAGTTCTGGTCATCATTAACCCCGGCAACCCCACCGGTTCGCTTCTCGACGAAGAAACACAGGTGAAGCTTGTTGAGCTATGTGAAAAACACTCGCTTGTTCTTCTCGCAGACGAGGTATACCAAGATAACCTGCACCAACGGGAAAAATACCCCTTCACCTCGTTCAAGAAGGTCGTGGCCCAGACCAACTCCCCCATCCCTCTCGTCTCATTCCACTCCATCTCTAAAGGCGTCTCAGGCGAATGTGGTCGTCGTGGCGGGTACTTCGAATGTACCAACTTTAGCGACGACATCATCGCACAGATCTACAAAATGGTTTCTGTCGGCCTGTGCCCACCTCTATCTGGACAGGTTGGCGTGGACTGTATGGTGCGCCCGCCCAAGGCCGGTGATGAGAGCTATGCGCTCTGGAAAGAGGAGACCGGGACGATACACGCTGCGCTGGCGAGCCGAACGAGGATCATGGCTGAAAGGCTGAACCAGCTCCCGGGCGTGTCGTGTGTCGATTCGCCAGGAGCTCTGTACCTGCACCCGAAGATTGAGCTGTCAGAAACCGCTATCAAGGCGGCACGCCAGGCGGGGAAGGAGCCCGATGCGTTCTACTCTCTTGCGTTGCTTGATCAGACTGGGATTTGCGTTACTCCCGGTAGTGGGTTCGGCCAGAAGGAGGGAGAGTGGCATTATCGTTTGACGTGCTTGTGCCCTGGTGTTGAAGAGTACGTGAAGAAGCTCGAAGACTTCCATTTGAGCTGGGTGGAAAAGTATGGCGTGTAGATGAGAAGATGGGTTAGCGCGGGATATATGATTTGGTATTGATCACGAAACTTAGACGACAGGCATATCTGGAGGGATATACACTCATACATGATATACTTACCCTGTACGCACTTGCTGTATACTCATTGGATTTTTGGTTGAAATTTGGTCCGGTCCGAACGGCAAATCACTGTTAGATGTTAACGCGTGCGCTTCAAACCACCACCATCATCAATGCTATCTCATGGCAAACTCCCTAAACGCTCAAAACTCGGCAATCTGCACAACTAAAGCACTCAGTCTCGCAACTACTTGGTTTCTTTATATGTTGCATGACTGAAGTCAACGTAGGCGCCTGTTTCAGAGGATTTTCTTCATGCGCGATGTCTTGTGATAGTCTGCGGTCTACTGCTTTCTTATGGTGTTAAAGTCTGACAGGATTGGCGTTTAATACGCTCATACATGTCACTGAGATACAATCTGCTCGAACCATTTTTAACTTGGGAAAAGACTTTGTTTAGTCAATTCTCCTTGTTGAAGATCACGCAGTAAACCATTGACTTGGAGCATAGCACAAAGAGGATCCAGTCGTGTCCCTGGCTGACAAGGCGGTTATGTGTACATACACGTCTCCATTCGACAGCTTGTAAGATCACATCGTTCATGCAGCCACTGGAGGCTGGGTCTGCGTGTTCTCAGTAAGCCACCTTCGTTTCGCTATCGCTTGAAAAAAATCTGATGGAACTTCCAGGAGGGAATTTTATCTGCTCATAGGATTGACAGTGGCGACGAAGATCTTCCTGTATTATCATACGTTTAGTTGACATGATTCTAGTCCTTGCACGTCTGATATTGGCAGAGAACCATGTCGAGTGGCAAATACAGTCCGTCATGGTATGTCTCGCCACTTCTCCCAGTGTTCTTCTGCATGTATAAATAATTTTAGCCTCTCATAGAATCACAGTGTATAAGACCCCCTCAAATCATTGGTTGTTCTCCCACTTCAAGGTATCCTTGGACCCAACAACAACTCTTATTTGTCATTTTCCTCCATTTCCACCATGTCTGGCGGCAAAGGCACTGGAGCCAACTTCGACCCGGTCAAGCGTGCAGCAGAAATCTCCTGGAATATTAGAGAAGCGCTCCGAGCAGCTCTCCCTGCGCCCCGTGAACAGTTCTTCACTGTCATGGTTCCTGGGAAGGTTGTAAACCTCGCCGTAAGCCAGAATTACCAGCTATTTTTCTCGTTAATATTTTGTTCAGGACTAATCTGAGGGTTTTGATACGAGCGGGAATCTTACAGCTCCGATCTTGCCTGCCGTTACTGAACTTAACCAAGCCATTCTCTGCGATGATATACCTGCTCTTGCCCCCGTACAACTTGGACCTACCGGAAAATCTGTTGGGCGCAGCTATGATGCGGCGATCAGCAAACTCGTCCCTGCTGGTGCGTCATATGTAGCAACAATGTTTTTGTAATTTTTCAACTTTTCTTATGGGCAGGGAGTACACTCGGCGTGGATGTACAAGATGCCGATGACCTCACGGATGAAGAGGCTCGTTACAAGAAGGCGATGGAATGGCTTACCTTCAAGGATCCTGCGAACAAGGGGAAGACTCGCATCGAAGTCTACACGGAGAAGCAGCGCATTTACACTAAGGCCGTGGAGGAAAAAACCAAGGCGTATAACGAGGCATTACAACTCGTCAAGGACGATCCCCGTAATACGTCGCCGCGTATGAGGGCTGGGTCAGCGAGCATGCTCGCTCATACCTTATGCAGAGCGCATACATGGACTGGGTCGTTAGTGGCAAGAAGGAGGAGCTCGAGTATTGGTTTTCCATCGTTGATCGCGATTCTGCTATGGCAAGGGTTGAGGCCAGCAAGGTACCATTGACGTGCAATACGTTGGCCTTGGGAAAAACTGACTAATGTACTACGTAGGCCGCAATGAGGTCCAGTGTCGTGCAGGACACCGATGGGTCCGTCGAATATCCCAAAGTCCGACTTGAACCGTCCGACTGGTGAGTTGCACCCGATGTGAAAATTCATCATCATGTTCACGGCATGTTAGGGCTATCAAGGCAAAGAAGAAGGCTCTTAGCGGCAAGAACCAGACGCGCACTGTTGAATGGTACACGTGGGAGATAACGCGTCTGCAGAAAATGAACGCTATGCTCACGGCTTTGAAAAACGTAGGCAACTTGCAATACTGTATTTTATTTAACGTGTTCTTATCTATTTCTAGAAAAACCATATCGATCCTCCAGGCGCCCCGGAGATTTCGAGTGAAGAGCAAAAGGCTCTCACTGACGCTATGGCTGATTTCATAGACAAGCGTAAGACATGGCAAGATGATTCGGCTAAAAAGTAAGCTACACTTAACTGATTTTGCTATGCCCTAACTTCAGTTAATAGAGACGTCGACGAAGAGAGGAAGAAACGAGCATACAACGCCTACCAAGAGGCTCGCAAGAAGGTCAGCGAGCAGGAAGCGAAGCTCAACTCAGCCAACATCCAGGGATTGAACGCACAGAGTGTGATCGCTCAAGACAACTTGTACAACAACCTTCAAGGAGATGATGGGCTTGCGGCCACTGAAATCAAGAAGAACGAATCCCAGATTGCCGAATACGAGAAGAAGCAATTACGATTACTAACACAAAACCAGCATTCCTCGTCGCGGCGAACGTTGTACTTGAGATTACCGGCGAAACAACTGATATACAAACTTCCTTCCAGCAATCTGCCCTTTCTGCCGGCGGAAGCTTTGGTTATGGACCTTTCAGTGTATCTGCTAGTCATTCCCAGAGTGAAAGCTCTGCTTCTGCGTCATGCGATGCAACAGCGGATGGTTGTCGGTATGTGATTAGCAACAGAATGAGATGGGCATCGCTGAATAAGTTCTGTATCTAGTATCACTATCAGTTCTCCTCAAATTATTGGATGGGTTTCTAAGATGATTCCTGCTCTTCCACGTCTGAAAAATCAGCCAGCACCTCTTTGAAGCTATGCATTCCTGCACCTTCAACCGTGACTAAACATCTTGATACCCCTTTCTTTGTTCCAATTTGTAGATTTTTTAGTTCCTCAAGTATTTCTTTCTTCGGGTCGTGACCTTGAAGTTTAATTTACAGACTTGACATTCAAGTACTTTACTTTACGTTATTGCTTCTGTTGAAATCAGAACGGCTATCCGCACATTTCTTGATATCGTTCCTGAAAATGTATGCCATCTTATACTTAGAAACTTAAGACGTTGTGGTCGCAATGCGTGCTCAGTTATATTGACAACTGCGGGGAAAGCACAATGCCATAGAGGCTCTCTTTGCAATCCTCTGAAAAGCCTTATGCTTTTTAGAAGACGAGTGTGGATTCTGGCAGTCTCCTTAGCGCTCGACTTGCTTGTCATTTTTCTCTTTTAACTGTATTTGATATAATATATTCTGCTATCTTCAGCATCTTGGGGACTCAGGAGTTCGAACACCTTGAGCATGATTTTCGTGGACCGGTACGGGATCAGCTGCACTTCGGGATCGGGACTCGGAACCGGTTATTGGAGAACCGATTTGCACCCGAACTCCATTTATTTATGATCTCTTCCCCGCAAGCGCAGAACTCTCAGTAAACCATGTCTCTCGCTGTCTCTCCCTCCGTCTCCCCTGCCAAAGCCCGCGTCCTCGAAAAGCGCGATGACGACGTAGTCATCGTCTGCGCTGTACGCACCGCCATTACCAAGGCCAGGAAGGGCGGGTTCAAGGATACCAACCCTGACTTGCTTCTATCCCACGTTCTTCGTGCTGTCTACACTAAGCCTGGGCTCGATCCTTCTTTCATTGAAGATATCGCAGTAGGAAATGTGCTCCCTGATAGGGGAGGTGCCAGCGCGGCGCGCATGGCTGCATTACATGCTGGAATTCCCTACACGACTTCATTGAATACAGTCAACCGACAGTGCTCGTCTGGTTTGACGACCATCAACCACATAGCAGCTCTTATAAAGACAGGTCAGATTGACATTGGTATCGGTATGTCGAACAGTATTCTTCTTTTCCACTTAACATTATTCATAAACTACATTCTACCAGGTGCTGGTGTTGAGTCCATGACAAATGGGTTTGGCCGCAAATACGAAGCATCTGAATTCTCTGAGGAGGTTCTCACCAACCAACTTGCGAAAGACTGTCTCATTCCCATGGGCTTCACATCTGAGAACGTTGCTTCCGACTACGGTCTCTCGCGACACGACCAGGACGCCTTCGCCGCCCTCTCCTTCCAACGCGCTGCTGCCGCGCAGAAGGCTGGCAAGTTCACTGCAGAGATTTTGCCTGTAAAGGCGAAAGTTAAGGACCCGAAGACGGGAGAGACGAAGGAGGTGTTGGTTGACTACGATGATGGTGTCCGAGAGGGTGTGACAGTCGAGAGCCTTGCGAAGCTGAAGCCTGCATTCTCAAAGGAGGGATCAACGCATGCCGGTAATGCATCTCAGGTGTCAGATGGTGCAGCAGCTGTGTTGCTCGCAAGGAGGTCGGTTGCAGTGAAGCTCGGTCTCCCGATCGTTGGCAAGTTCGTGGCAGCAGCAACTATTGGTGTTCCACCACGGATCATGGGTGTTGGTCCGGCATACGCCATTCCTAAGGTTGTATCTGTACTCGCATGATTGGATAGACGTTTCTGATGCGATGTGTTCAGGTCCTCAAACAAACCGGTCTCGATAATAACGATGTCGATTTCTTCGAGATCAACGAGGCCTTTGCAAGCCAGGCTCTATACAGCGTAAGAGTATGCGGTATTCCTATGGAGAAGGTCAACGTTCACGGTGGTGCCATTGCAATTGGCCATCCGCTAGGCTGCAGTAAGTGTCTCTCGTCCATCATCCCCTTCCATCTTTACACTCCATCCATTATTCCTTGTTGCCCCACTCCCTTTCCTTACTTCCTACTCGTCCTTTATTGTCTTCTATCCTCCTTGTTTTGCAAACAGTAACACTGATATCACTTGTTCACGCAGCCGGCTCCCGTCAGATAGCAACAGGCCTCAACATCGCACGGCAATACGGGGCGCGCGTGTTTGTCACAAGCATGTGCATTGGCAGTGGCATGGGCATGGCGGCTGTCTTTGTTAGCGAACAGTAACGTGTTGCTGACGTTGGGTCTTGAAGACAGTAGCAGGGGATGTGGACGGATAATAACTCTGGACGCTTTGGACATTGACATAAAAAGGATTTGAGAAGCAATGTACTTATTGTCTTTGTATTGATATACGATATACCATTTGGACGGGGATTAATTATTTGTAATGAGGCCTGAATTCAAGCATACGTCTCGTACTCTCGGACATCGAGTTGACTGTGGCGAACAAAGTAAGAAGAGAAGATGGCCGATGTGGTGCTGATACGTTATTTTCAGATGTTTGTCTTAAACCGTTTATAACGAGACTATCATGTTGGCAATGCTTCACATAATGGATTTACTGGTAAGTAACTCAGCATGCATGCCGTTCTGTTGACCTCTTCGCAGTCGAAATTTGAACTACCGCATCCCGCTTGAAGTTTGTTGTGAAGGAAGGTATCGACGGCGTGGTGCGGCTTCGCCAGAAGTTCGAACTACTAAATATCAGATCCCACGTTATTGGTCTTGTTTCAAGGGCTTTCGTACGCGGCGCCTCAGTATTCAATACCGGTTCGAGTCAAGGTCTAACTTCCATTCAACAAGTCGACCACGACAACGTACTCTCTGTCGTCTGATAACTTTGCCTAAAAATTATTACTTACAGACTCCTCGGTGTCGCCTCTCTGCCTGTCCGCCTTGATGTACTAGTGGCAAGCGCGAGTTAGCTGTTCCTTTTTCAAGAGGATGGCATCACGAATGTGTGTACAATGTTTTGCCTTATCATAGCTCGTGACACTTCTAGGCTGGGCCCATGGGCGCTGGAGGAGCAAACTTATCAGACCTTTTCATCTTCGACCATGTCTGGCACTGACTTCGACGCAGTCAAGCTTACGGCGGAAATCTCTTGGAATATCAGGGAAGCACTCCGTGCAACGCTTCCTGCGCCCCGTGAACAGTTCTTCACTGTCATGGTCCCCGGGAAAGTTATTAATTTCAATGTAAAGCCCACCGATGCTTTCCTATCTTTCTCGCTGACCTTGGTGAAGAGGCTGGTGTACCCAAATCTCTACCCGACCCTAGCCGTCAGCAGCCCAAAGACGATGAAGACTATTTCACTGCGATTACAGTTGAAGTCGAATCTGCCAGTTCAACCGAGAGTTCCGAATCCCATGCCTCGGCCTCCTCGTTTGGCGCCAGTATTGTTGGGGCCTGTGGTCTGCCAGTGCTCAGGGGTCGAAATCCAGTGCTTCATCTAAAATGAAGTCCCATATGGCAAAGAACTCCTGCAAGATCTCATTCGAGTGCATGGGTGTTGATATCCAGCGCAGCTGGCTTCGCTCTGAGCTTTTCTACTAGGCCGATTTGTTTACAGGTCCTAACGAAATATGAGTGCAGCTGTCATTCCCCTTATCTTCAATCTCTAGTTCCCCATATCTGCTAGCATATCCCCAGGATTTTCAAAGCTTCCTTCTCGCCGCAAACATTGTACTTGAGATAACTGGTGAAACGACCGACCTGCAAACTTCATTCCAGGAATCTGCCGCTTCGGCGAGTGGAAGCTTTGGCTTTGGGCCGTTCAGGATGTCTGCTAGTCACTCAGAGAGTGACAGTTCGGCTTCTTCATCGTGCGAGGCAACGGTGGACGGATGTCGGTACGTCATACAAAGTGTTAGTATCACGATCAAGTCTCCTCAGATTATGGATAGATTTCTTAGATGGTTCCTGCCCTTCCGCGTCTGAAGGGCCAGGAGGCGCCTATTCTTCTCGTTCTCTCACAAATCCTTGGTCCCTGCCGTTGAAGTATGTTCTCATTATTCTCCGTTTCCCGGACTTCTTGTTCCCTGTCCTTTGTCTTTCTGACGTTACTGTTTGTACCTTTCTCTCTCCCTTTGAGCCAGCTTATTTCTTCCCTCACATCTTCACTCCCAAAGTACGTTGGACTATCGACAACTGCCAGAAATCGTCTGTGCCCCCTCCATTGTTTTGTTGTGCTCCCTACTACCCCTCTTTCATTGCGTCACTGTATTGGTTCTTTCATTTCACCCTCCTGATTTAAAAGTTTTCGTACCCAAGTTGACCTGTACCACTATATCAATGCATATTTCCCGACAAGTACATCTCTGAAAGGTTGTTGCACTTGGCCGTCACTGGTAGCTTCTGGTTACTTCTGGCTGGACAGTAAGCCCCAGGTCCCTGGAATATTTCCGAAATGTTGGTTGCCCTTTTTCTCTGCACTAGTCGCTGAACGTAGATCTCAACACACTCAAATTCAATTTGACGCCACAACAAGATTTCAAAAAAATAATCTAATGATCTCCGAGTCTAGAACAAAGTATTCAGGACACGAAAACAGTATTCAAGTTTAAAAAACAACGTACGATTAGTCGAGTTCATCGATTTCTAAATCACGAGCCTCAAGTTCGAAATCTCTAAAATCGCGTGCGTCGAGCTCGTACTCCTCAAAGCTACGTTCCATTAACTGGTCCTCAAAGTCCCGGGCACCGAGCTCTTCCTCTGCGAAGTCGCGTGCATCGAGCTCGTATCCCTCAAAACCGCGCTCCATCAACTCGTCGCCAAAGTCCCTGGCGTCGAGTTCTGCCTCGAGGTCCCGCGCTTCGAACTCATAGTCATCAAAGTCACGAGCGTCAATCTCCTCATCGAAAGCCCTCGCATCCATTTCCTCCTCAAGGCCACGCTCGAAGATGTCCAAGTCTTCATCATACCCACGCTGCAGCAGATCCTCGTAATACTCTCGGAGCACAAGAAGCTCCAAATCGCGCCTCTCCTCAGTCGGAACCGGAGCCGAACCCGAACCCGAACCCGAACTCGACTTCAAATTATGAATAAGGTTGTAGACCGACCCAGCATCTGACGCGACCTGAGTGCTGCCTCCTCCGGCTACAGAAACTTGTTTTGCGAAGCCTGTAACTTTGGTCACGCCTTGCTTTGCGATCTCCTTGTGGTGGGGCTTGATTACGTTTGTGGCTGACAGTGTGCGTCGCCTGAAATCAGAAGCAGTGCCGCCGTAGCCCTGGGCGTTGTTGGCGAATGTGGCTGCGAGTTTTAGGCCCTTCGCTACACTTTTGGCTGCTGAATGGCTCTTGGTGATGGGCGGCTGTTGCTCGTGCGATGCGTCGATCGAAGCCAGGGCCGGGGTCGTGTGGTGTTGTTGCTCGGTGCGCGGGATAACAAGCGCGGAAGAAAGAGCAGCACTGCAGATGAAGGTAGTGGCAACGGAGGAAGAGAACTTCATGATGGACTATGTGATGGACTTTGCGGCGGAATGAAGTAAGATAAGAGAATGTCGTAAGGCTATAGAGATCGTCAAGACCTAGTTGTGGGTGTGTCTTCAGAACCAGCTGAGAGATGGGAGAATCTGGAACAGGGGTGGTCCCTTTTATAGGATCGTTCGGATAAATCTTGAATCCAAATGATATGATCAAGGGCCCAGGTGGGGAATATGTAATGACAGGTAGTTTTGATGGTTTCAGAATGGAAGAGCGTAGTTTGCCAAGTAGTTTATAACACTGCCATGCCGTTGCAACATACGCACGCCAAGTCACCGTAGACGGATATGCATTGATGAATCGCAGACATAGCCAGTCCTTTTAGGCAGCCCAACGTCAGAGAGGTATGTTTAGCACTGTCTTGACATTCCTAGGCATCAAGGACCGAGCGACTGGAGCAAGTTTTCCTGTTACTGGATACCTTCTGGGCACAGCTTGAACCAACGGTCATCAGCCATTTTAGTCTCGTGATTGCGTCACGCATTTGAAAGCCTTTGTTCTTTGGTCTTGGTGCTTTATTATGGCGCCTCAGCACTAAGCCTTCTCTTCCTTCAACCACCACCAACATGGGCCAACGACATCAGGCTTTCCTTATCGCAAAGATTGTTCCACGCGGCGAGACTGACGCCAAATATCGTTGTCGTCGCTAACCACCACCAGTGGTGCTACGGAAGGTTGCCTCTCCAGGCTACGCGTCGCTTTCTTACCCTCGTCAAGAAACCAGAACACGCTCAGATCATCCGCGAAGAACTTAAGGCTCTTGACGGTAAATATGGACGTTGGCGTCAGAAGCCCCCCGTACCCGCCATCGCTGCCCCTTTCGGCTGGTTTCTCTTGACCACCTCTTTCAACATCAACTTCGATCCTTCCAACAATGATCCCATGCCATCTAACGCACATTCAACGCTTAATGCAAACATGGGAAGCACCCAGGGAGGCCAGTATCTTATCCTGCCAAGCACACCCATGTATTCTTATTTTTTTTCTTTCTCGTTTTAGATAATAGCGACGGGATCACAGTCATTGATATTACCAATCCCGAAAACCCTGCCTATTGTTTTGTATCTGGGGGTCTGCTATCAGCTAATGACTACGTCCGCAGCTATTATCCCGAATCTCAAACTGACGATGATCTTGAGCTGGCAGAGTTGGTTTCAAACGCCATTGCAGCCCTCAAGGACGAGCGATTGGTTACCCCGCAGATGCTATTTGAAGCTTGGCCTGGAGAATACAAAGATTATGAAGGAGACAACCAACCAGAGCCTGCCTCTGAGCCTGTCAACTCGAAGAAACTCGTTGCCTCTTTATCGGACTTGACGTTGCGCCCTTCCGTTAACGGGGCCATCGAAGCTGGGAACACAGACGACATCGAGCAGCTCTTGTGGCTCCCTAATAAGGCCCAAGACATTGTTTCTATTCTCAAGGCGCAAGATGCTCTCCCAGACGATGCTCTTCCCCTCGTCATCAAAGCCATGGATCACCTCGGCAAAGAGAACTTCAACTTTGCGAAACTTCCCTTGACGGGGCCGCAGATCATTTCTATAGCCACCGAGCTTCGTGACGTCCACACGCTTGATCTATCTCATAATCAACATATCACCATTGATACCATCCATGCCATTCTTGAATCACTTCCTATGCTGAGTCGTCTCGTTTTACTTGACACCTCCGTTACCGATGAATCTTTGTGCTCGTTACTCTCTACCCATCCCAGGCTGTTCCATAATCTCGACGCTCTCGTTCACCCTTTGTTCTTGCATGCTGATACAGAAAAGATAAAATAACGTAGATACCCGAACGCCTTTGCACTTGTGAAATCTATGCAGAGTTATCGCCGAGTCAACGCCGGATCTTTGCCCTTCTTCTCACCTTCTCTTGTCGTGCAGGCAATTTTGGACTTTATGAATGGCTTGGATATAATATCTTATGGAGTGTCAGTCGAAGCGCAAGCGGCCGTTTCATCCACTGTTCGCAAACCCACAGAGACCTGGGCGACTCGAACAGTCCCCTTGATATCCACTGATTCCTATGAAGGCGCTGTCAATGGCGAGGGATGGATGTTTGCAGTCAATTTCCCCTCCTTCATGGTGAAATATGCCTTTATTAGGACTCGACCGTTGCCGAAGAAAGACGAAGGCGCAGAGAAGAGCGCAAAGGAGAATGCAGAAGAAGACAGACTTGGACGCGGACGCGGAAGAGAGCGCTAAGAAACCAACGACAAAGCACACCGTGGAAGACGCCGTTACGGACCTGTTAGACCTTGATGGCTTCCTGGAGGAGATGAAGAAGGAAGGCCGTCCCCTAGCGCCTGCTTCCGCTGTCAATGCTTTACGCGACTATTTCAAGCAGACTGATCCCTCGAACGAGTGGCACCATCGCACTAAGCAGAGTGAGGATCTCACCAACGAGAGCGATGGTTCCAAGGACGATGACGAGTATGCCACAAAAATTCCGTGCCAGATGATGGATGCAGTGGAAGCGAACCGATTTGTTCACTACCTGCGCTACGAGGCCCCGATGTTCGCCAAGTGGCTCTGTTAGAGGACGATTTACTGCAGAATTTAAGCGACTTGGACTTACTGCAATACATACTTTTGGTATCGTGTTTCTGTTTACGCATAACGATGTATCTATACACCTGTATGTAAAGAAAGAAATATCTTGTAAGAAAGTGATGTGTTTGTGTTTTGGTATCGACATGTCATGGGTTGGGTTGAATCAAGTTTAGTTGTTTGTTGTACACCACCATCACACCCTCCTTTGCACCTTTACGATCTAACGTCCGGTTCCACGGCCAATGTCCCTCCCATTGTCGGTACAATAAAACCATGCAACCCTTGAACAGGGTCAAAGTGTCGAGGGTCTTCGATGGGATATGGTCTTTAAAAGAGGGACAAAGCAGTAGTTGCCAGTAGCAACTGGGCCTGATCAAAGCAATCCAGTGCAAAGCGGACAACTCTCCAGGTATATAACCCTTTTCTAATGCATATCCGAATTCCCCCTCAGTATCTGCAGTTCATCCCGCTGCTCAGTGCCTACAGCCTTTACAAGCTCCAACAAGCTTTCCATGTCGATCTCGTCAAAAAACGCACCCTCAAGTTAGAGCGTAGCATGCGTAATGCAACTTGGAATATGGGAAGGCAAGGAGCTTTTATGCGCATTATTTATTATCCTCTCATGTCTTTTCTAAAACTATAGTTTGCCTACGCCTACTGTCCCTAAAGTCAAGGCCGAAATCCCCGATGGTGATTTCGCCATCACCATGTCATCATCCGTCGCAAACTCACCTCCCTCCTCGGCGACTCTGCTTAGTTCGAGCGACGAAGAGTTCAAGCAGGAAAAGCTCAAGATCAGAATACCTTTACTCAAGAAACAACGACCTTTTGCCAAAATATCTGCTTGCAAACGCCGCGCAGATTTATCCACTCGCGTTATACTTGGTGTCGACTCTTGTGGTACCCCAAGGGTTGTCACCATTTCTGCAACTGGCTTGGGTCTGCACACGCGCTGGAACTACAACCGAACTTTGGCCCAGCCTCAGCAGAAGCTTCTCATTAGGATCCCTCGACGACATCGTTTTGATTACGATGTGCCAACTGATCTAAAGCCCACCGTCACTATTCCTGCCCCCAAGAAGCGTAGACGACCGGCGGATGGTGACGAGAATGACTTTGTATTTGTACGCCGCACCCGTACTCGACGTTTCGCCCCCGATGCTATAGTGACCCCCATGAAAGGTGCAGACGAACTCATCTACAGTGGACTTGATAATTATGCTCAGCCCATTGTCGTCACCATCTCCATCACTGGTCAGGGTACTCACACTCGCTGGCTTTATAATGATAGTTCCAGTTCCTCAACGCAGGCTGCCTACACCATTGGCGACTTGGCCGACGATGAAGCTTCATCTTCTGATTGCAGTTCTGACTACGAAGCTATGGTGACGCTCGAAACTACCTTACCTCTCCTTAAGAGCGTAAACAGCCTAAAGCATGCTCGCAACAGCGATTCCTCAGAAGACGAGGAGGAGAGCGACTCCTTCACTCGATGTATCCGCTCTCGCCTCTCCGTACTATCGCCCTCAGTGTCTTCGTTTTCCTTACCTTCTTCCGCACCTTCGTCTCCCTGCTCCATCGCTTCATCCAACCTTAGCCTCGTTGTCTGCAATGGTATCTCTTATACACGAAAAGCGTACGCGCCATCCCCGCCTCGTTCACGTTGCGCCTCTCCCTGTCCAAAGAGGGGCTCGTGTTAACCTAGAACCCTTTGCTTTCTTCCCGCTTCAGAAATGTTTGACGTGGATATAGCATTTTGTTTCGGCAACAAATTGCGAAATACATGGATGCCCTAGTTCTCGGACTCAGTTTTAACATATCTTCTTCTTCTACTTTCTGACCTAGCTGGTTACAAGTTTTATTGGACGCTGGTTATCTAGTGTACTACGTTTTTAAACACTTCCTGATATGAAATTGATGGTCTAGGTTCAGCAAGAACAGCTGTACTTGATTTCAGGCTTACGCGTCATAGTTGGATATTATCGTCCCAAGGCCCATCTTCTCTGCCCTTTCAACTATGGCACACGCAATAGCGACATCCTGCAGCCCTACACCCACTGATTTGAATATTGTAATGGGGTTCAGGACACCTTTATTATCGGTAGCTTGTACAAAATCAAGCACCACCTCTCCTGACTCTTCATGCCGTACACACTCGCCAATCTCTCTGACGTCCTCAGAGCTCAAACCTGCGTCGGTAAGCTCTCCAGCTTCAATGGCGCAGGCTTCCTTCGAGTCTACGAGGAGACGGGAGGGAGTTCCAAGTGCACGAAGGATGAGTTCCCTCTCGACCTCACGCATCGCAGGCGTATAGCTTCCCACGAGCACCAGATGTGTTCCTGCACTCACCCAGGAGGCGGGGAACAAAGGATCTGTCGAAGGTGTCGCACATATAATCAAGGATGTGGTTGAAACAGCTTTCTGGAGTTCCGGGCTAGCATTGAGCCCAAGGACAGTTATAGTAACAGACGGGAAACGAGCTCGAAGACGATCTGCTAATAGGTTGACGCGATTGGAGGTGCGATTGACGATAGTACACTTTGTGAGAGTAGGAAAGAATCGGAGATGAAGCTCGAGATGCGCGTCGATTTGTTTGCCAGCACCGAAGGCCACGACAGAGGTAGGCCTTAGACGGACGATATTGCTTGAAAGGAGAGAACCTGAACATGATCAATTAGACCAATTATGGATTTTGGATACAGTGATATACTAGGAACTTACCTGCGGCATTGCGGAACGCGGTCAGGCTACGCGCGTTAACGAGGGCTTTAACCGCGCCTGTGTCTTCGTCCAGAACTATTGTTGATGCTGGGAGTCCACGTGCATCGCCTGAGGTCTGAGGGACGCTCACAGCTTTCAGTGTCGTTCCTTGAAGATCTGGATGTGCGATACGGGCAGGCATGAACAGCACTTTGTGGTTCTGCATGGGTATTGCTATCCGGTGGGGCATGTCAATCATCGGAGGTGACTTTGAGGGTGCAGATACCAAGTCGAAGACGCGGGCCATGAGATTTTGAAACTCTGACGGAGAAATAGAGGTGAGAACATGGTCGACGTCGGTGCTGGAGAGGACGAGAAGTGACATGAGGGTATAAAGATATCGACACTTCAACTTCAGTGATAATCATACATGTTATTGACAAGCGTTAACAGTTGAGCCTGATACATAATAGATAACTAACTTTAAATGCCAAGCTCTATCCTTGTACTACCGCATAAAATCAATTTACCCATGGGCTAAAGAAGGGAAAGACAAACTATATGTTACAACCTTGTCCACATACTGATTGATAGGTATCCGTATCTGTATGTTCAGATATCGGAGATCTCCACCGTTTTAGTGACATTGATTGTTGACATAGGCTGATGCGCCTACTCGGAATTGAATATCGGCCCAAAGTGTAATTTTGGAGAAATACGTGCCTGTAGATCGACTCCACGAAGATCATAGTGTTCGCTCCTCACCCCAAACTTCCTAGGTTGACCGTTGGAGGAAGTGAAGCTGCGATCCGCTGAAGAAGGATGATTGAGGAAATGCCTTTCTTTAAAGTGATTTCGACCATTGAGCCTTGAAAGGGCAGTGCGCTCAGGAAAGGATGCTTGGAAGAGCAACAACCAATGCTTACATTGCGACTGGAGAGAAATAGTTCAATAATAAGTAGAACCACCAAAGTTCAACTTACAGAAGGTATTGGCATAGAGCTTTGTGACAAGAACGTGAAATGCAAACCTGTAAAAGCAAGGGTGTTAAGCAATAGCTGTTTAAGAACAATGAAAACTTGCCAGTATAAGCGAACGGGAAAAGCGTAGAAGGTGATTAGAAGCAGAGTTTGGATGAGTGTCACCAGGACACCACGATGAATCACAAATCCCATAATCATGTTGAGAAGTGAATTTGTCCTGGGAACTAGTCAGCACACTGAAAGTGTCACAACAACAAGGAAGACTGACTGGTTCATACCGGTCCTCGATGTTGAGAGGTAAATGCACATTGCAATGGTCGCCAAGATGTCGGTCACAGCTCCAAATCCTTTAGCAATACCGAAAAAAATCTACAGAATATCAGTGGCCCAAAGATTTCCTCTCAAAAGGAGACCTTACAGCGAACATGCGGTTTCTGTCTGCAAGCACGCCGTGTTTAAATACGTACATGCTCGATACACACCCTAAAGTATCGAGTTGTGGAAGGATCGGCGGAGCAGTGCTTTATGACGTACCGACACCACCAGCTATGGTAAATCAGTTCAAACAGTCAGCCACCAAATATACGGAGGACATACCAAACGCCATGACTGCACAACTGGCCTATCAAAATGAAAATTGAACAGCTGTATCTTGTGCAAATAAAAGTACTTACAATGGATCCCAGGATAATCCATCGCCCCCAGTTTCCCAGACGCTTAACTAAAATGAATTACAACAAATCAGAAGGCCAAGTAGATTGAACAAGGATCCCCCCAGCGCACCAATGTATAGCTGATAAACAAAGTATAATTGGGATCTAATGCGAGGTCAGTTTCCCTTCCCATGACAAGATTTCAGTGTTGCGGGTACGCACATAAAAGTAATCATCGTCGATATCAGACATTCTGCTGATAGCTCCCTAGAGTCCGATGCTGAGTGAGGACATTGACGTACTACGAGTAAAGTTTACATACGGTGTGACAGCGTTAAGGGGCAGTAGGGAGCCGAAGTGGGGTATCTAACGAGGTCCTCGAAATTGTAATGATTGATTCTGAGAGGATGCAGTACACTCACAAGATAGTAGTAGACTGATTGAGCCACCAAACAAGAGGAGGCAATGTCCAAGAATCTACAGAGTAAATCCTGTATAAGAGCTTTCTCGCGAGAAAGAGATGAAGAAATTCACGAACAGCATTAAAATAGCCTGGAGTGGCATATAACTTGAACGTACACAATGAAAATTATGCCACTGACCGTGGACCGTACAATGCTCTTATCCGTTGCAGCCGCAGAAAAATAGATGTAGCCTTGAACGATTGTCATCCCTCCCAATCTATAACAGTTCGTCTGAGTATCATCGAGCGATCAGAAAGATGAGCGACGGTATTCACAGTATTGACACAACAAAGCCTGCAAAATATCATGTCAATACCCAGTTGAGGAAAGGAATCAAAGAAACAAACCCCAGTATATCGGTGCGAATACTTCGGAAAGGTTGATGCCCTGCGGGTCGTCAGCGGACGTCATTGTGTTAATTGCGAAAGGGGAGTGTTGGGGGAGAAGGAGGGAAAGAATCAGGGTATCAAATGAAGTTTAAATAAATAAAGGGTGAAATAAATCCGAATCCCAAGGGGTTGACGAATTCAGCCACAGCAATTTCAAGTAATCAGGTATAGAGAATAAAGAATTCAAAAGCAGTGAGGCGGGTAGTTGTTAAGGTGGTTCCTTCTACACTCTCATGTCAAACCTTCCTTTAATTGGAACTTGACACAGCAAACATACCGTGAAGGATGGACCAGAATGTGAAATTACAACATAAACTGCTACGGAACCCAACGTTGGCCAAGAGTGTCAGAACTTCGATCATTCTGAAGCGGATGCAAATGGAGAAAGACAATGATTCGGGCAACCATGAGCGGCCATCGTTTGAAGTGTTTAACGCGGGCCAAGGTGAACGGCGAAGCGCGTCACACCTACAATGACAGTAAGTAGTCGACGATACGAAATGCGCCAGATTAGTATCCTGCATGCTAGAAGACACGCGACCTGTACTAAGTTCCGATTTGAATTTGAAGAGAATGGAATAAGCATCTGGACAGTAACAGTGGTGACTGATCGTAGGCATGCACATGTGTATAAAACGTGGACATCTGTTTCAGTCATAGTCAGGGGTTCACCGCTTGCACTTCTTTTGGAGGCATCTTACGTGAAATTTGCCGTGATCAGAGTCCAGACTCAATTCCACTATGGCAGTGTTTTGTTCACTATGATTTTAGAAGTTTCCACAGCTATCTTAGTGTATGTGACGGCGTCGATACAGAGGCGGAGTGCACTTTTAGACAGATAGATCAGTCCGTTAAGCGCAAGTGATGAATGGGAATATAGCATCAAACCCGGGTCTCTGTCTCCTCGATGCAAGAACAAGAGGAAACACCCTCATCATATTGACAACTGCGCGGCAGGGCCTAGCACATGTTCAAAAAAAGCTGAAGGAGGTCATGACTGATTAGCGGAAAAAGAATTGTTTCAATGACGCCCACGTACTCAAATGTCCAGTACTCTTCCACCGACCGTCAATTTAAACACCAGTTTCAAGACATTCTTCGTGATAGTGTACTAGGACAACATAATATATATTCTGGTTTGAGGAGCATCGGCGCAGCGTCCTAAAAGAGGTTTAAAACAAGGTTACTGGTTCAGACGCCTTATTGACCAGGCCAGACAAGCCAAAGCCTTCGTGTGGCCTTGGAAGATATTAGGCATGGGCACTTTCCAGAGAGAAAATCACTTGAAGCAAATGTTTCATTGGGCTGTCAGCTGTATCGTCCACATGATGATTCTGTGCAAACAGAGCGTGGGAATATCAACTTCCCTTTTTTAATTATTATTTAAAAAAGGTAACTCCTTATGCTATTGTACTTCCCTACAGGCTACTACGTCTCTCTTGCGTCCCGAGTTCATTGGCTTTGCAAACCATTTCAAAACTCTATGTATCTGCTATCTTCTGTATCCTTCCTTACAGCGGAAGCGATACTGATGTACGACGCGCTTTGAATTTTTTGACAGATTGACCTGGTGGTCCAAGCGCTTTTCTCTGCTTTGACTCCAAGATTGCTCTAACAAAGCGGTAAAGTCTATAAAATGCCCTATGATAGTCCTTCAACGTCCAAGAAATCGCGAAATCTACACAATCCTCCTCTGTACAATGCCTGTCAAGATCAAGTTAACATCAATGGACACCCTCATCGGGCACCAAGCCACCTCTTTCCCAGAACTAACTGTCTGCTCTCTCGGGAGTACGTCCGTGATGATGCAAATACGCACTTCTGAGTGGTGAGCCCTCCTCCGCCTGGCTTTACGTTGATATGATTAACTCACGTTCCCGCCGTCAGCCAATGGGAGGGCCAAGATGGAACTGTCACGCATGGATCGGTCCCTGCCTCCGCGTCGGGTGTCATTCTGAATCTCATTCACGTGCCAGAGAGGTGTTCACGACAGCCCAGGGCCAATGTCACAGACGTTCGGCTCACTTCCAGCCTGAGTGCAGCGCAGGATCCAGCCATGCCTTTCGTCGTCCTTTCCACACGCCCTCGTGCTCCTCTTCCACGTCAAGCAGAGATCCTCATCCCTCATACGACCTGCCCTCGCACTAGCCTTCGGAAGCCTATTCAGCAGTCCCAGGATCCCGCATCGGATTCTGAAGAAATCAACACGGAATGGTCCTGGCTATCCGCCTTACTTATCTCTGCCTCCATTTCAATCTACTGTGTTATGTTGTATCGGAATAAGTAATGTACATTTACGAATACAAGGATGTGTTATCTTTATATACAGTCATTAGTTCATCGCAAGCAATATTATAGCATGAGCTTTAGAAATGCTTTAGAAATGCCATCGTCCTTCAAGCAAGTTTTTGATCAAAAGCAAACTCTCTTAAATCGGTCTACTCCCCAAGTCCAACCAGGGCCATGGCCGTCGCTCCCGCCAGGAGGCTAAGCACTGCAAGAACCTTTCTGCTAAGCGCGGACTCTCCATGTCCATGCATGTGTACATGCTGGTGGTGGTCCCGCCAATGCCCGTGGTCTCCACCCACATCTCCGAACACAAAGTCCCCTGCAAGCATCTCCACCGTGGCCGCGTAGATAAGCATCCCAGCCGAAATGCCCGACATCAGTCCTTGCGTGAGGCGCATCTGAGCCTGTGTAGGGGTCGTGTCTATTTGGGTGGATGCGAAGACATATTGGCCGATGCCCATGCCAAGCGGCGTGGTAATGGCGAAGAGTATCGAAAGCGTCGGCGCGAGCCACTGTTGTCTCGGAGCAGGGGCGGGGGGAAGACCTGCGATACGAATGCCGAGGGAAAGGCCTTCAAATAGTTGGTGGAATATTATGGCTGTTACAAGGGATGCTGAAGATGCAATTAGAACTTTAGAAAGAATACATATACAAGTTGCTGGACGCACTGAAATCGGTGCCGTAGGTGATGGCGAGCGTTATACCAATGACAAGGGAGTGTATCATGATCCCCAGTTGTAAGATCTACAATAGCTCTTATCAGAGCCCGAAAACCAATGAAAAAACTATTCAGACTCACCAGGATACCCACGACCTGTCTTTTCCTCCCAATTGTCCCACTCTTGCCCCCTTTGATCTCCTCTTCTTCATCCTCCTCTTCATCTGTCTCAATTCCGACCTCATGTGCTTGTGCATGCACCACCCGCATATGACACACACATGGCGCCTCCCGCCCCCATCCACTAAGTCCCGCATGTGGCAGTCCACCACGGGCAAGTCGCGGTGCATTCAATAGTATGAGCGATAACAATGCATCATCATCGTGAGTCCTGAAGTCAAAGCTGCTCAGTGATCTAGATCTTGTTCGTTTCGTCTTGGGCTTTTGTGCGATGGTTATTTTTGCTGGGGGCTCGGGACTGGGTGGTCGAATCAAAGGTGTGATTTCGGTCGGGGGAGGGGGTGTTGTTGGACCGCGAGATAGGCGGCTGCAGTTTGGTGAGCTGCACGGTGGAGCGATGAATGAGGAGGGCCCGCTGACGGGTATCGGTATGACTTCGGTAGGAGGGGTTTTCGGGCGCGAGGGAGAAGGAGAAGGGACTGGAGAGGGAGGGGCAGAAGGTCTGGAATGTAGATGGTCCACGTAAGACGTAGATATGTCTGCATTTTATTCAGTGAAGATAACTAGCGCCGAAAGCAACAAATACCCACATTCAATTAAGAAAATTGATAATAAAGACCCCAAGCTGAAGCCATCATCGAAGGTAAGTAGTCGGAGAGAACACAGTTCAACTACGTACATGATATGCCCTGTCCACTTGCCGATGGCATGATACGATCTATTGACGTCGGCATCTTGTAGCGATTCAAAAGCATCCGGTAGAAGATGGCAGAACGCGGTTGACAGGATTGCACCTACAGCAACAACACTTGAGTCTCAAGGTAACTATAATCAATTCCATACTGGACTTCACATACCCGTGCCAAAATGTTTCCCAATAAAGAACACGAGATGCGGTATCCTGAGAAGCGGCACCTGTTTCGAGACGCCTGGAAAGGACACAGCTATTTATGGTGTACCAATGTAGCGTGAGCTTCACAGAATACCACGAAAGAAAGTTAGAAGGAGATACCGAACAGAGAAACGCAGAGAATGCAAAGCATGACCGAGATTCGGGGCTCCTCCGATGCATGGTACTTCGTCCGAGACAATGAAGAAATTTCAGAGAAAGAAATTGCAGGCATGATGGAGAAGTAGAAAAAATTAAATGGTTTGGTATATGAAGGGATACAGTGACCGATAGGGTTGAGGTGACGCCTTGTGGAGGACCGCATCAGTTGCCACCCCGTGGCACGTGCAAGCACACCAGCCAATCAGAACGACAGCATTGCTGGCTTCAAAAATTGAACATTGACTATGATTCATGAATATATGAATGGTCGCTCTAGGGGATGCAAAGTTCGACCCAGATCTCAGAATCAAGTCATCATTGATATCGAAGTTGATGAATCTGTACGCGGCTTGCGGTGGCTATAATGAGGAACCAACGGCCTGTCATCGTAATCAGTTGCGTTCATGCTTGCCTAGAATATATCATCTGAAAAATGAGCCAGGCGATTAAAGTGTATTCAACGGAAGATTAACGCTACGATAATTGCATATACAAAAGTCGAAGATCACCTGAGGAGAGACTGGGATGAAATTATTATGAAGGCGATGCAAGAAAATTCTTGCTAAGAAGCCTAACCGCGCATCCTGCAGCGTCACTTACTGCTTGGATGGATGCAAACACTTGTCCTCGTTCCTTCAACCCTTCAACAATAACATCCCTGTACTCTTGAATCTGCCCCAGTGCGCCTCCGAGCACAAGCGTACTCTCTGACGCGATAACTCCATCCTTGCCGCCCGTCAGACACAGTAATAGTTCTATGGCAGCCTGTGCGTCCTTACTAATAATATCAAATGCATCCTCGTCCCGTGCCTCTGGAGAGGGCGGGAAAGCAGCAGAAAAAACTATGGGGCATAATGATGCTATGCGAAGCTTAGGATCCGCGTCGAGGACTTTAGCCTCTAGATTTTCACGAAAATGCCCTGGTGCATACACGGCCGAGATAATCCCTTGTATTGTCGCACACCCGAAGTGCGCCGCAACTCGCTTGTGGAAGGGTGTGGGTAGATAGCCCAGATCGCGGTGGCGCAGGGTGCGGCGAATGGCCTCCCGCGCGATAGAATAGGCTGATCCTTCGTCGCCAAGTAGATACCCCCATCCACCAGAACGCTCGAGTGGCGCAGAAACGAGCTTGCGTGAGGCAGAGGTGATGCTGAAACCCTTCGCGATGCTGCCAGTGCCCGTGATGAGCACAACTCCAGTCTTTGTAAGCGCTTTTGTAATATCGTCATCATGTTTGATGATAGCAGCAGAGAGGAGAGCAGCATCATTAGTCACAAGGAGTGCAGTGGGATCGGCAATGGACAGCAGCTTTGAGATCCGGGAGTAGGCTACTTCAAGATCTGCTGGTCGGTCCAGACCAGCTCCTCCAATCCACGCTGCCACAAATAGAGGTTGAACCAAAGGAAGTTGGAGATGTGGGGATGCGGGAAGAATGGTTTCGGGAAGACGTTCTATTGCCCGTTTAATCGCTTCTGACATGGTCGATAGAGCAGCGTCGTGCCCAAGCGTGACACTTGCGATAAAAGTCTGCATCAATGGGTGAAAGTGTAGATTGTGAATACATACAAATTGCAAGGTCCAGCTTCTGCTTTGCATTGTATTCCATCGACATTTGCGATTATTGCAGTGCATTTCGTTCCACCGGCGTCAACAGCCAATACGAGCTGAGACGCATAAGATCTCGACAATGAAGGAAGCGTTGCTGCATGGACCCACGCCTTTCGTAGGACTCCCCCAACTGCTTCGAGCTTCGAGCGTGCATCGTCGACTGAGCATTGAAGTTTTCCTACAACAGCAGCTAACTTCACACTGCCGTCACATGAAGCGATGAGCTTGTCAATCTGAGCATCTGAGAGCGAAGGATCAGGTAATAAAGTCCGAAAGATTCGCCGAGCCCTATCGATCAGCTTGTTGTTTGAAGACTTGACATCAACCATCTGTGACAATGCTATGAGAACCAACCAATTTTGAGGCTCAAGAAACATACCAAATTCCCATGAGTCTTGCCAATGCGTATCATTACGCCTGTTGAAATCATGTTCAATACCTGGTAGCCATAAGCCGCACGATCGAAACAGGGAGCGCATTGGTTCTGTCACCATCTTTGTAGCCGTCCCTGCCTTCATTCTCGTACTTCCAGTCACCACCTCTCCACCCACAACACATTCAATCAAGCACTCTGCCTTGCCCCTCATCTCACTCGGTTGCACGCAAGTGACGCCAACCGTCAACATATCATGCGACTCTCGGCAGTACGCCAGCGCTGCAAGTACGTACGGCGTCCGTCCGGAAGCAGCAATGCCAATTAAAGTGTCGAGACCATTGATTGGGGGCGTTATGCCCTCCAAATCTGTGATGGGAAGTGTGTTCGAGTCCTCAGCTCCTTCCGCAGCGCGTCGTATCGCAGAGTCGCCCCCAGCCATTAGTCTGACATATCTTGTTAGCTGCAAGGTATGCAGAGCGAGGAAGGGTGCCTACGCCACGAATTGTTCATACGGAGCAGAGAATGTAGGAGGGCTAGAGTAAATAGTAAGGACACAAATTTGATATTGAACGCAGGCCTAGGAAAGACGCACATCTCAGCAGCATCGAGAACACCCAGCCTAACTGACACGTTTGATCAGTGGGCGTTCACTTGAGGAGACGACTACAACCTCCCGCTTGATCCGGCGCCGACATACAACACCCGCCCACCTTTGCTCACTCGTTTAGCTATCTGGTCGATAGCACGGGAAATCTCCGGTATGCATCTCTGCACAGCGGGTGCGATAGATGCGTCTGCGTCGTTGATGATCCCTATGCGATAAGATTAAGATAATTTAAGGAAATAGTTTCAGGACGCAGAGAACGCTAGCGTACGGCACATCTCTTCTGTTGATACCACATCGATCTCAGTCGAGTAGGGATTGCGCGACTCTGTCTGTAAAGAATCTATCATGCTGTGTAAGTACTCGAGGTCTGAGGGGAAGTGACAAGTTAAATTTGAATGGAGTTGGGATGCACACGCCAACACAGTGCATACACATGCTCAAGCCAGATCTAGAATCAGGGACCAGGGGCCACGCTTCCAGAACAAGTTAGTAACCCATCGAAACGGAGTGTCTGATGGCTTATCTATCAAAAAATCTCCAAAATCTCCAAAATGACTCCATTCTATGATCTATCATACTATAACCAAGATGTAGGCCCAAGGAATTAAAATTGATATATCCTGTAATTTTGTATTGGTTCAGCATGCTATAAGTATGCAAAGATGGTACAACAAAAACAACTGAGTATTAATGTATGGTCGTGGTGTACAAGAAAGCAATATGACAATGTCCAGATCGTTCAGAGGTCT
Organism: Tephrocybe sp. 9980TJB; assembly: GCA_018220975.1. Taxonomy (NCBI): domain Eukaryota; kingdom Fungi; phylum Basidiomycota; class Agaricomycetes; order Agaricales; family Lyophyllaceae; genus Tephrocybe; species Tephrocybe sp. 9980TJB. The sequence continues at coordinate 70,201 of JABAJU010000059.1, forward strand.
GAAATCTCTATTGTTTTGGTAACACTGACGGTCGGCATAGCTTTCATGTCGTTCTAATGATATTATTGATCAGCCTCACGGTGTCAATCAGTGATTCGGAACAATATCTGAACCTACCTGTAGATCAAGTGCGCGAAGATCGTATTGGTCGCTCCTCATTCCATACTTCCTTGATTGATGGGTGGTCGTCGCAGTAAAGCTTGGGGTCAAGGCCGAGTTGTGGTTTTGGCGTCTTTCCTTGTAGTGATTTCGCCCGTTAAGCCTTGAAAGAAATGAGCATTGAGAGCGTTCTGGGAAGAAATGTTCGCTTACATCGCGACTGCAGGAAGGACCATTTAATAATGAGACGGTTAGAAAGGACCAAGTGCAACTCACAGAAAGTGTTGGCATACAGCTTCGTGACGAGGACATGGAATGCAAACCTATCAGAGGAAATGAGATCAGACTGTAATCTTCTTTAAAGACAAATGACTTTACCAGTATAAGCGGCCGGGAACTGCATAAAAGGTGATGAGGAGGAGTGTTTGTATGAGTGTTACCAAAACACCGCGGTGAATCACAAAGCCCATAATATAATTGAGGAGGGAATTGGTCCTATGAACAAATCAACACGAGGACGGCAAGGATAGAAGAAGAAAAAAACTAACTGTGCGATGCCGGTCCTTGACGATGTCAAGTAAATGCACATTGCAATGGTCGCTAATATGTCGGTGATTGCACCGAATCCTTTAGCAACACCAAAGAAGACCTTCAGAATGTTAGTCGTTTACGCTGCCTCTTTTGAAAAGTTTACTCACAGCGAACATATTGCTCCTGTTCGAAAGCACGCCGTGCTTGAATACGTACATGCTCGACACGCAAGCTAAATTATTTATTAAGTTACAAAAGAGTTGCGAGAGATGGGTATTAGACGCACCAACACCACCAGCTTTCGGGGAGCCAGTTTAAAATTCAGCTGGTCATCAAATATGCGAACGGAGGGCGTACCAAACGCTAAGATGGCGGAAGCTGACTGCCGATCGAAAATAAGTATTTGTATGGCATTCAGAGAAATAGACTTACAATGGATCCCAGGACAACCCATCGCCCCCAATTGCCTAGACGCTTGACTAGAAAACCGGCCACCAAGTTAGAAGGATAGATGCGGTAGTTGACCCTTGGCCATACCAATATATAGCTGATAAACAAAGTATAATTGGGAGCTAATGGGAATTTAGTCTTGATTCATCAGAAAATGCTGATGCTTACATGAAAGTAATCATCGTAGAGATCAGACATTCTGCTGAAAGCTCCCTAACGCCGAATGAGATCATTGAAAACATCACGGGCAAAATACACCTACGGTGTGACCGCGCTAAGAGGCAGTAAGGAGCCGAAGTGGGGTATCTGGATAAGTCGCCTTCGTGATAAGACATCTGGGTGTTAGATACACTGCCAGAATACTTACGAGATAGTAGTAGACTGATTGAGCTACTAAACCAGAGGAAGCAATATCTAGGAATCTAGGAAAAATCTCGGATGAAATTTGGGGAGATGAAAAGAATTGGAGAAACACGCACAACATGAGACATGCCTGGGACGAGAGTAAGGCATTAGAGAGGAAGGACTTCGAATGCAGTCGTTCTATGCTCACCGTGGACCGTACTAGGCTTCTATCTCTCGATTCTGCAGAGAAATAGATATAACCCTGAACAATCGTAATTCCTCCAAGGCTAACAAGAAATCAACACTTTCGCCCCCAAGGAGAACAATGGCATATTGCTCACAACAAAGACACGACAAAACCTGGTTCATGAAAAAAATGTCATTTTTTTCAATCTAGAGCGAAGGTATTAAAGAACATACCCCAGTAAATGGGTGCGAAAACCTCTGAGAGGTCGATTCCCTGCGAGTCAGAGGAAGACATCGTGTGGCGTCGATGTCACTTTGGAGGAGGGGAAAAGAGAGTGGTGGGTGGGTAGAGAGGAAAAGAAAGGATGAAGTGCAGTTGAGGCATCTAATAATAATATAGCGCGTGAAATGGATCCGATTCCCAAAGGAGTAACATTACCAACGCAGCGCATCAATTCTATGACATGATTTCGATGTGCACATGCGCCTAATGGACACGCCACTGTAGAACATATGAACCTGATATGAACCTTCCGGCGTTTGATTGCTAAATAAGTAGATCTATGGGAGACTCCGAACGTCTCTACCAGCCCTCTCACGGCCAGCCGCCCTGAGTTTGGATCCCCAAACGCTGATGCAATGGCCGAAATAAGGCAAATGAAGGCATCAAATAGGCGCATAACGCGTTTGCTTGGAACTTGAAAGGCGCGAAGCTTCAATGCTCTAAGCGCTTCGTCTCAAGAGATTCTGCGGTTCGTTCCATGATAGGTACGTGACAGAGGTTTGCGAACGCGAGCCACAGAGGCTGCCGAATTAGCCAAGCAATCCCGCCAGTGCCGCCACTAAGTCGGGGACTTTTTGGGTAAGGAGACGTTAAACTATGTTTAGTGAGGTTAAGGACCAGGGTAGTCACTAATAGTGCAAGAGCCAGCACAGGGCCTTGAAGGTGGCTCTTTAGTGCAGGGACAATAAGTATGAGTGCTATGAATCTAATGCCAACGATTCAAAGGCTTTCGAAGGACGTTGAAGGCGGTTGGAAGTTGGCCATAAGGATAGACCACTGGACAACAACTGATCAGTCAACTTGATGAGTTTTGCGTTTTGATAGGTTACGCCTGTGTCAACTGTGAGCCAAAGTAACACCTGGAAACCTGGAAACCATCACCGAACGTTTTGACTGGCTTATCCGGATAACTCGGGTTATTAAAGTTAGCTCAATAGGTTACTTGATGTTAGTTATACTCTATATGGTATGCTTGAGCGTACTGCGAAGGACGCCATGGTATTGATTACTCTCAGAGATAACTTGCAATTGCCCGTTATCAATCCAATCTCCTTTAGGAGCTTGGCAACAAGGTTCTCATTCTCAGAGAATAGCGTGGGTGCCAGTGGTGTACGCTGCACCTGTGACGTTATCACGTTACCAGATCTCCTCGAGTATTCGAGCGTGGTAACTGAGAATTCAGTTGAGCATAAGATTTACTGTTTGTCTTAGGAAAAGAAGAACATCACAAGTGGAGTGAAGTGTGGACGCCTGTCAGCTTGAGAGACGCTACGGACCGCACGCGGCTGTTGTCCTGAAACTGGACGTGACTTAGCAAAACCAAAGGACCCGGATGGGACGACGCCACTAGTGGATAACTATAATGTGTTGGTTCTAGTAGTCAGTCAGCAGCAAGAACCGCTGCTGTTTACATTCCGAATGTTGCCACGAAATTCAGCCCTCAGTCCTTCATGCTATCAAGCTTCAAGCCTCACAACCAGCGGTTCAGCGGCTCGGGACCAATATCGGTAGCAATTGAGGCTAGAGACCTGGTGTCCGGATAAAGTTCAACGACCTCAACTGAAAGCTGGCTGATCAGTATAACAGAATAGGCATTTGCCACGGACGGGAACACATACAGGAATACAGGAGCATCTACGCAGCTATCGGCCTTCGCGCATAACTTCAACGGGTCCAAGTTTTCATCCTCCATCTCCGAAAAAGCTCGGGGGAGCCGCGATGGGAAAAAAAAAAAAGAATGATCGAAAATTCACGGGATATCGTTGGAGCTGGAGATTCTACTCGACAACCACTGAATAATGAGATGTTACGCTTTTTTTGACAGCGTACTCACATCCGGGCGCCCGCCCTTGCCACACCACGTTTAGAGCTGGAGGTGGGGCAGGTTTGCATGACGCTGTAGGTCGCTCAGATCATTCGTCGCACATACAATGCGCTCGGTTGGCTCACCACATGCCTATTTCTGGAGTCAAATTGAATGGCAAGAGCAAGGTCCCGGCCTTCTACGAGACGATGGACCTCTAAAAGAAGTCCTAGGCTACGCGCGATAGAACCACTCTCAGTGACAGTGGCCCTAATATAAAGGGAATATAGGATGTTGGGTGAGTGAACGGCTTTTGAGAGACTGATAAGATTTTGGTGACCAAGTGTACGCATTTGAAACGGAGTTGGTTTGATTGTTCTCCTCAGTGTGCATGTGTCTATGTTGCCCCAAGTGTTCAGGTGCTCAAGTGCTCAAGAAGTGCTTATTGTCTCTAGGTAAGTGCAGCCCTGTGTTTTAGTCTCTTATTGAATGCACGCTCTCCAAGGTACGCTGACACTCGCAATCTGTTGAACTCCAGACAAAGGTCGCTGTGATGGCCAGTCCTGCTCTTCCTCTTCAAATGAGAAGATGATGGGGTGAGCCTGCGTGACGTGAGGTTCAAACATTGACTGAACTAACAAGTCTCGTTTGTAGGATGTGATGCGGTCAATACAGCGTGGTTCAATTACATATCTAGAATATCATCCCATAGCCTGTCAGGCGTGTATGGGAAAGATCTAATTTGGCGGAAAAGCACGGTCATACAGGCGATTAGACTGGAAGCAGATTATTAGGAATGGAACTATCGAAGGGAATGCATGGTGAGTGAGCATCGGAGACGGATACGGGAGTTCCTTCAGACCTAGCTTCTGCTCTTGATCTCATGCCTCCCGTCATCTCTTTAGGCGCTCAGCAGTATCGGCACTTGCACAAACTACTTGGCTGCAGCATTGTGGATTTCTCTGCGTTTCGTTGAATGTCACGATACGTTGCGTCTCATTGCTCTGAACTTACGTGGGCTTTCAAAGCCGAACAGCTTACAGCCTAATTCTTATTCAGCGCTCACCCCTCGCTATACTCTATCATCTCACGGAACGCGGATTTTAAAAATCTGTAACCTCGCATGAAGGAGATGAGCGAACGTCTTGACACGGCTGACTGGGTGGTTGTCGGATAACGCCCTGACTGAAGTTTATGGATACTCTTCAGCACCTCATTTTTTTCTTTTCTTATGCTAATTCGCACGCTAATCTAAGTCGGCGACTCCTCGAGCTCCATAGCCACTGAGGCCGATTGATGCAAGTTGGATAATCAATATGTGACAAATGCACCAAGTCATCTATTAGTTCCTGCCCTAATCCGACTCATATTACAGATAGTGCTTGCAAGCAATACGCGGCCCATAGTAAGTCCGTTACATTCAGCATGGTTCTGAGAAGCTCAACCTTACATAGCGTTGATTAGGATATATGGAAATGCGCAAAAAAGAGGAGATTGATCCCTGGGTCATCTTTTATTCCTTTCATCCTGCTTTGAGTCAAGCATGTTTGGATCGAACGTAATGTATGTCTGGGAAGACGGATTATTCTCAGGTTATGCTTTCGTCCGTTTACATATTACGACATAAATATGGAATTCTATAGACAAAGCCGCTCGAAATTATACTCGTGCGACAACGAGATCCCAAATCGGCTCCACATATTCTCGATTTGTCCAGACGTTCACAAACGGTTTAGTGACCTCATTGCATTCGTGGCCGTCACTCCCATGAAGTCAGCTGTTGCCTCTCCGACATCGTGAATGGAACTTTTCTTATGAAATGTACCACGCCATTTGTTAAAGTTTCGACGTTCGTCGCATTGAATTCTGTATGCGGCTCGCTTTCGCTCAAGCCAGTAGCGAGTTATGGTTAGAAAGCGTTCAAATAAACGTGACATATGTCGAAAGATAGCTCGAGATTATCTTTCATCATAATACGTTTTCAATAGTATATCGCATGTGTGACACAACTGAAAGCTCGCCGACATTACTATCTTACGTGAGGACTACTATTGCCCCACAGAATTCGCCTTTTAGGAAGCTCTCGATCATCTGAGTCGGCGATGGCCGCTGATAGATACTAGAGGAAGATTTGAAGACAGATTCTGATGTTACGGTTTCTTTTAGCAGTGTTTGGCCTGCTAACTTGATTTGTTAATCTATTTGACGCTGATAATCAGTCGATGTTCAACCTTCTGGCAATTTACGAATCTGCGGACCAGGCTTTTTGGAGCTTCAAGAAACTCATGACCTCTCTATTATCTTACTCTCTTTCCTTGAAAGCGAACAGCGCCATGGCACGAGGCGGCCATGCGGGCGTTCACAACGCTTTCTACTGTAGTATTTGCCTCCCTAGGGAAGGCGCTTCAAAAATTGAACACCGCCTACAGTTACGGGTTCTCGACAACTGTCTTGCCTGGGTATGCTAAACATTTTAAAGCTCCTGGTGTTCGGAGGATTTATCACTTCTCGGGGAGGCGGAAAGTTGGCATACCATGCTAAAGGTAAACGGAAACCAAAATAAACAAGTCTGGAGGTTATACCCCAAAAAATTAACTGCGTGCTCGGATTGGACGTCTACAGGGTCTCAATATTCCCATCTACCATAATTGCATATAAAAGCGCGTTGAAATACGCCATCTCTTTTCAGTGGCAACCCAGTTTCACTACTTCTACTTCCTTCTACGACTTGATGATCAGCATGTCTTCTTTCCGCACCATTTTCTTCATCGCTGTGACTGCTTTTGCAGCCTTCGCTTCTGCCTCCCCAATTGACGGCGCCAACGACGTCTCTCAGATTGCCTCCAGGGCTAACGGCATTGACCTTCGTGCCGTCGACGTCCCCAGTGTTAGTGCCGACACCTTCGCTGCTCTCAAGGTCGTCGAGGTCGAGGAGCGAGCTGCTGAAGTGGTGGCTCTTCCTGCTCTCATCAACACCTGCCAACAGGCCTTGGCTACTGTCCAGGCCAATGTTAGTAAGTAGCCTGTTTAGCGTCGTATTAGCTTCTACTAATATGCGCACTAGATGTCGCTATCAGCACCGGACTCGTTAATGTTGCCATTGTCACACCATTCCTTAGCGCTCTCAACCTCGCGCTAACTACGTTTTTCACTGGATGTCGGCTCTTGGTCGGCCTGGACGTTGCTGTCATTTTCGGGGGTACAGCTACAGTTCAGACCGTTGCAAGCGTTTCAGCCGGGTTTGCTGCCATCATGACCGTTAGTTCCTTTCGGCGCTTTTTCATCCCATACTACACTGAATTCTATTCATATATATAGGCGGTTGTCAACATTGTTCTTGCCATCTTTGGCGCTGTTGGAACGGGATCCCTCCTCACAGTCCTCAATATTGTTATTGGCACTGGTGGCATTGCGTAGGTGCAGTTACTTATTTAACGGACAGTTGAATTAACTACCTGCCAGTTCTTCTGTCGTCACGATGTTCTCAGTGATGGGTCAACTTTTCGCTAGCCTTAGTGTTACTGCCTAAGTGAGAAGGCTCCTTCCAACCGGCATCTGTTGACCCTCGCTGCTCGCCTATTTTTCTATATCTCGCCTCCTGTGTTCGCGTTCCGTTCTTTGATCTATAATTTGTACGATTTGCAATGCCATTGACGCTTTTGAAGGATCTTGAGTACCACTTTTAACTCGAAATGCTGATTGCAATGATGGTTTGTGGAGCCAGAAAGAATGGGAAATCCGAGATGGATATAATGTCTGAAGGTGTTCCCGAGGCAGTCTAGAGGATCTGCTTTCAAATTGAACTCGAATACATGCCTCTTTTCATTGAAATCCCTGTACGCGTGACGCATCACATTGATAACGAGTTCTCTGTCGGGACTTATTACCTATGCGCGACACACATCATATGGTATCGGATATTGAGTAAGTATGGACTCCAATATTTGTCGACACAGGCCTTAGATTCCCCCAAGTTGTCCACACGATATCGTCGCTTCTGACTGAATGTATCAGTGTTTGGTCCGCTAACTTGATTTGTTGATTTATTGATTGCAAACTAGAGCATTCATGAATGCATGACCTCTCTTACCCAAGGATATCTCTTTTCTCGAAAGCGATCAGCGTTGTCTGGCATGTCAGGGCTGACATCGCGTCAAGATTCAATATTCAATCCCAACGCCTCAATATAAAACTGTGCTAAAATACGCTACCTCTCCACCCCGTTTCATCGCTTGACCCTTCGGGCTTCTTGTTTCCGCCCCATCCTCTTGCTCGCTGTGACTGCTGTGGCAGTTTTTGCTTCGGCCTCCTCAGTTGAAGGCGTCAACGAAGCCTCTTATATTCCTGCAAGGACCAACGACGTTGACCCTCGTGTCGTTGACATTCCCACTGTTATTGCCGACCCCTTCGTTACTCCCAAGGATGTTGAGCTCGAGGAGATAGCATCCGATGTGGTGTATCTTCCTACTCTCATAAACACCTGCTAACAGGCTTTTGCTACTATACAGGACAACGTTGGTAAGTAGCCTCTTACGCTTCGTATTGAGAACCGCTATTAATATGTGCACTAGATCTCGCTGTTAGTGCTGAAAATGTTACTGTCTCCACTGTCACACCCTTCCTTACTGCCCTCAATGCTAGCTTTGCTAGCTTTGTTGCTGGATGTCAGCTTCGGAGGTTCAGGGCATGGCGAAAGTCGTAGACGGGGCTATTACTATCACTATCGTTGGTTGCTTTAATCTTTTCATGCAATGCAACACTGATTTCCATTTACATATATTTATGGAGCTCTTAGAATTCCTTTCAACATCCTCAATGGTATTGGATCAGTCGCCATTGTCACAATCCTCAATACTTACTCGCTCTGGTGACATTGCGTAGGTGCAGTTCTTAGCTTACAGTCAAATTAACCAACTGCTAGTTTCTATGTGGTCGCAATGCTCTCAGTGATGGGCCCGCTTTTCGGCTCGCTCGAATGAGAAGATTCCCTCAATCTGTTGGCCCCCGCTGTTGGCCTATATATGTTTCCTTGTTGCGCCTACTGTGTTCATTGGTTCAACGATTCGCACGATCTGCAATGACATTGATACTTTTTGACGAACCTTGGTGAGAACTAGTCACGTCGAATTCTGTATGCAGCTTCATTGATGCTCATTCAATGCGACAATTATAGGAAAAATTTCGATGAGGACCTCGCTTCTGGTTGAGCCAGTAACGACTTATCGTTAGACAGAAGCCCATACTTCATTTATCAGTGTTTTGCCCTGCTAACTTGATCTGTTAAGTATCTATTTGTTATCAATATTCGATTAATCAGTCGACCATGTTCTTCGCCTATTTACCAAACTGCGAACCTGCGAACCAGATGCATGATGCCAGCCTTGATGGATTCGCCAAAGTGACTGCTCAGCGATACACGAGGAACAAGGTATGGAGATGTAGTTGGGGGAACGGCCAAGAACCGACAGGCTATTAGTATGGGTCAGCGATGTTATCGCAGATTCGGAGAATGATAGGGCGGGGAATGCTCTCGAGACCGCGGTGGTCTCACGAAATTGTACTGCGAACTTCTCAAGTCCACAAGCGCCTGTCTAGAATCAAGCACCACGTCATGCAATCATTGTGGTAAACGTGTCAGATGCGAGCATTTTCTATTGTTTATATCGCTATACGGGTGCTTCTAGTCGAGAAGCCCATGGAAGATTGTAATGACATGTTGTAACACTTGTCTTCTTTCTTTCCTCGTTCTCTCACGCTTTTGCAGCAGCTTCCAATAGCATTCATCACGAGACATCAACTGACCTTTTATTTTTTAACAGTGTTTGCCCTTTATGCAACATTTCAAACCTCATGATACACCTTTGATGTCCTTTATGCTGTCTTTTATGAAAGCTAATTGTGTCATGGGTTCCAATGTCGCCACAGGACAAGACCGATGAAGTGAAACTTATTCGGATTGAACCCCATGGAACCCCATGGTCCAGCAGTTGAAGCTATGGAACAACGCAATGTATGCTGGTGTGCAGAACAAGATATTCTCACCTGTAACCAATGACCTATAAAATGCCTCAAAGGGCACCGTTCGTTTGACAGTGACTTCACCGATTTCACCACCAACTGCCATTCCTAACTTTACGACTGACATGCCATCCTTTTGGACCCTCTGCGTGTTCACCGCTACTGCCTTCGTAGCTTTTACATCTGCTTCACCGATCCTCAAAGGTGCCAATTATGTTGCGGAGATCAGTGACAGCAGTAGCGTCCGTGCAATTGCTATACCCGCAACCAGCCTTGGTACTTTTTCTGCTGCCGATGCCGTTGAGCCTCCTGAGTCTCTTCTAGAAGAGCGAGCTGCTAACCAGCCGACGCCTCTCCCTGAACTACTTAGCACATGTCAGGCGGCTCTCGCCACAGTTCAAACTGAAGTCAGTAAGTGGCCTCGCCCTCAAAAGTATTTGTGCGGCCTGGCTAATCTTCGTGGCAGATGCTGCCATCAGCAGTCACACCCTTAACGTCCTTACTGCAACTCCCCTGCTGGCAGCTGCCGACCTCGCTCTCACTACTCTTCTTTCTGGAGGCTAAATTTTAGTTGGCCAGGATATCACTGTAATTCTCGGTGGTGCTGCTACTGCCTCTTCTGTCGCAGGAGTTGCCCAGCAGGTCGCTGTTATCGCCAATGTTAGATGCCTATATTTCAAACTTTTTCGATAATGACCAACTAAGAATCTTTTTCAGACAATTGTTACTCTTGGCGTTAACGCCATTGAGGCCATCGGCGTTTCAGAGGTCGCACCACTCATCAACATTATTCTCGAAACTGGTGGTGTCGCGTAAGCCAATTGTTATTTCTCGAAACAGGATACTGAACTTGAGTCCTGATCAGCCCCACCGCCGAATCTTTGTTTGTCCTCGCGGCGGAGCTTCTCAGCTCACTCTCACCTTCGTTGATACCCACTTAGAGGATCATTCTAGCTCGAGATGACATTCTTCTCTCCAACATCTACTTACGACTCATTCATGAAAGATCAGTTTTGTATATTAACCTAGCCAGGTTACGCTTTCAATTTTCACGGGGCTCAGCCAGAAATAAAACGTTCGTAAAGGAGAATATGTGAATAATTACAGGTCAAATGCTTGGAAATCATATTTGTTTACTCGCCGACTTTCAGCTTCAACTGTTTGGCAAATCTGAGACGAGAGGCTGCTGAGAAGGTGAATGGGGTTGGTGTTTGGGTCGGCTACAGAGAACGATTGGAGTGTGTGATATAGTAGTAAGAGGGGTGCAGGAGTGTTGAAAAACCAGGATGTGAAGGAACGCATAGAGAAAAGACGTATGATGCCACAGGGATGAATGAAAAAGGACGATGATGAAGCAAGGAACACTGTTAGGACGTCCTTATCGCGATATATTTTGCTAATTTCTTAAGTACAGGAACTTTCTCGCCAAAATAAAGCACAATTTCACGCAAACCTTGTGGCACGAACTCGCAAAATATCTCCGTCGCATGTCAGCATTCTCTGCCACCTGATCGCATAACTCGATCGAACGCTGTAATGTGGCAACTGCCCTCGTTCTTCTTCGGTACACTCAACCCACCTTTTATCTAGAACTCGTCTGTAGCATTTCGAACCTCTTGGTCAACTTACTTCGACGATGCTTTGGTGGCCTAGCTGCTTTCTGTTATACGGAAGCAAACAGTGTCATGGGTCAATTCACCATTGGGTCAAGACCGTTGCGTTGATTCCGAATCTATTCAGACAACGCCTTGTGCTAGAACCTATGAACCTGTATTAGTATACTAGGTAGCGTATTCTCATCTGCAATCAATGTTCTATAAAATATCTCAACGTACCGACATTCAGAGGCCGAGCCAAAGGAAGAGTTGCTCCTGCTTAGTATTGTTTACTACATTCGCATAACATTCAGGGACTAAGAACAGGCTGCCATATCGTCCACATAGTTTCTATTTTCTAATTCAACCCACGCATTTCGAAAACTTCGGCCATTCTAAAATAAAATCACATATAGGGTTTAAAATTAGAAGACAAGAAATTGCTCACGTTTCTGTGTTCATGTGTCCAATGACAGCCGGAGTAAAAAAAAGTGTTTGCCCTTGCCGATAGATCCAAATCTTCATCGTGTTTGAAGGCCCGCCTTCGCTGTCCAAAGAACTAGTTAGTTTCATGAGAAAAAATAGATTTGATGTAGAGTGACTAGGAGTCAAACAAATGTCGCTCCGCCTGAGTCGTGACTTTCCAACATGCAGCAAAAACCGTTAACACATGTTTCGAACCGCACGTTATGGGTTTGAATTGAAGCGAACACAAAAAAAGCTGAAATGAGTTTACACTCGTGCAAACGCAGAACGTTGGTTGAGAGTTTCATTGATTCCAGACTAAGTTCGATACATGACAGAACTAGTAAGTGTTGTTGACAATCCTACAGATGGAGCAAGGAGGTATAATTCGTAGAGGATGGAGAGGAGGGAGTAGGCTTAGTCTAGAAAGTCCACGAATGTCTAGAGCTAGCATGGATGCTGGCTTAGAGTTTAGTAATTATTGCGGACGGGAAGGAGTGACATACCCCCAATACTACCATTCAATTCCCCTTCATCCACCTTGGCACATTGGGTAGCATAGATACCAGCTCATACGCATCCTCTTAAAAGAGTTATAAGAGCTCGTGGACCGAAGAGTCGTAAAAGGCGGCATTGGGAGTCCAAGAGGGTAAAGAGGGGAGCCACAGCATAAGTATCGAGAAACATTAGATAATTGTCATCAGCCTCGGACTAGGCGATTGAAAAGATGAAGAAAATCATGATGTCGAAAGTGTGGCTGCCCGCGGAAGATGAAGCAGAAGAAACTCTTGAGGGGGGTTTGTAGTCGTGGAATTTTCAGGAAGACGTATTGTTTAATGACATGTTTCATCACTCACAGGGCCTGCCCTCAAGCTAGGACCCTCTGCCATCGTAACCTCCACAGGGAAACAACTCACCCACGCAGACCACACGTAATAAAGTTCCACGATTCCGAAATACTTCATAACACTTCACGCGCACGATTAAATGCACTTTTAAAGTGCGCACTGCCCTCGGTCCTCCGGCGGCACAATCTCTATCTTTATCTCTGTACCCCGCCGTACCGCGGCAGCGGCAGCACCCACTGGGCCGACATGTTTAATCAAATCTACGCGAAAGGATAGCACCCAGATTTCGTTCGATGTTATCGCGCCCGATGCAACGGCAGCGCAATGCACGATGCCCCGCATCATGAAATCATGCATGTATCGTGGTGAGCGGCAGTGCAATTGATTGAATTGCATAGCATAGAAAGAAGCGCCCACATCAGGGTCCCATGTAATTGAATGAATTGAATGGATATATGGAGCTGGAGCCCACCGCAGTGGGCTACATTCCAAGAATCCGATGCACCATGCGTTTGAATAATCAGATGAAATCGTTATTATCCACGAAGAGGACAAAGGCTCCAGGCCTCAGGGATTGGCATTGACAACTGACAGCTGGGGAGCGTAGCATCTGTACGTCGTATCATAATCGCTCAGATGACATCATTCAAGATGCACTAGAGTCTAGGTCCCCGAACTACAAACTAATCAGCTCATCCACGAGCCTCGACGTCAATATCAATGGTGAAACGCGCTCGCGCGATAGAATACCGTAAACCAACCATCGACGTCACCGTAGCGCAAATGCTATCCAAATAGACGTTAGCTTGATACTTGCCAGCCACTAACCAATAATGGCTAATCGGTTGCAATAACATTAGGGTGGTGGGCCGACGAATTGTGCTCTGGCTTGGCTTCGGGTCCGCCAGCCAGCAGTTGCAGGGTCCTGTTTGAGTCCCGTCGTCAGGAGTTCGGGCAACATGCATCCATAATCCAGGGGTCTCCTCCGTAGCCCGAATGTTTCGGATTTAGGATTAATCGATTAGATCCAACTCTCTTTTGGAGCCCCATTAGATACTATTAGTTCGCCATATGCAAAACAAAAAAGAACAAAAAAATAAACATATGTACATACAACTCACTGTCAAAGAAGTAACGTGCACTTGCACCCAGTTTGGATTGAATCTGGCTAGAATCTGAAATGATGAATCTGCAGTGGCGTGGGTGGTGTAGGCGTATCCTTATGTAGGCGTGGTCGGCCCTAGCCCCTGGTTGCCCGCGGCCGACGGAACTCAACGTTCATCTATTGACAGATCCGTCTGTCAATTGTCATTCTCCGTCCCGACTCCCGTCGTCCGAAGCCACGCCGAAGGTACACCACGACCCATGAGCCCCTGAGCCCTGCACAGGCAGGCCACTGAGCAGATATGAGTGTGAGCGGTGTATAACGGCCGACGGTTATGTTCGTGGTCGTGGATACACACGTACGGTGTCGCGCGTAGTCTGAGTCTGAAACGTTGCGTTACATGCCATATTGCTAATGGTAATTGCTAAAATACCTGCTTGTTCATATGCGACTCGTCCAGGGGTCGTGCCACGTTGCGGGTTTCCGCGTTATTAGTTATTAGTCGCTATGGCGGGGAAGAATAGGAGACAGAGCGAAACGAGGTGGGGCGGAGACTCGAGCAGGCGACGATTTGCTAGTAGGTGAATGGGGAGGGGGAGGAGGGAGAGAGGGAGAAGGGGAAAGGGATAGAGAGAGAGAGAGAGAGAGAGAGAGAGAGATGCTGCCTCGCAAGACCTCAAATATATATCATACCAGCACCAGCCTGTCAAGCGATGGTCAGAGTCAAAAAAAAAAAAAAGAGAAAAAAGAGAAAAAATTTATCCGTATGTACTTCTTCCTGGCATCTGCCAGCATATCACCGAGTCGGCGGCGAGTTCGAGCCCAGACCTAAATAAGATCTTATCACTGAGCCAACATCTGAATCAAATCTCCAGTCTGGGTGAGGAACATGCAAGTTGAAAGTCAAAAGCTTCTTTCAACCTGACCCTTACCCGTACCGATCATAATTCATAATCACGGACGCAGACGTAGTCGTAACAAACGCGGGGGCAATGCTATGCCCAGTTGTAAGTACTAGTTTCAATTTGAATCGTCCTGGTATTGATTGAAAGGAAAGGAACGAAAAATAAATTTTATAAAATGGGTATGTAGCCACAACCATGGTTATCCACAACGAGCACAAAGGCAGACCTTGATCATGGTTATGAAGTGCTTCATGAAAACTGTCGAAACTGACACCAACACTGACACTGACAGCCTGGGCTGTAGCTAGGAAAGGCTTCCAGGGGCTGTAGCTGTAGCTGAAGGTTGAAAGGGATTCAGGATCCGGAGATCGACGTACATACTACACCGTGACGTTGATTTAGACATCGACTGATTCAATGATTCACAAGTATGTCAATGATGCATGCTGCATGATCATGAAGTACCGGTATACATGATACAGATCCAGTAGAAACATTAACACGTCGCGTCAACGTCAACGTCAACGTCAACCCCAACCCCAAGGACAAAGCCAATTCGAAAACCAGATACGATGGAGTAGAATCTGGAAGATGCCATTATGACGGAATCAATCCATATAGCCATCATCATATCCATGTCCATGTCCATGTGCTGAGGATCGAGGATCAAGTTCGAAGATCGCTGGGCGGCATTTCGAAACAAATTACAGTAGATCTTTAACCTTGCTTTGAGCTCGAATAGGATATTAGGCGCTTATGCTGATAACGGGTAACGGGCGGTCTAGGAACAGGTAACAGGTAGCCTTGAGCGTGTAGCTTGGTGAGTCGTTGAGGAGTCGTCACGGTCGCCTTGAGCTGAAGCTTGAGATCGCCATTAACATTGCCATCGGCGCGTCCGAGCCTTTCGGGCTCGGTGATTTGAAGAAGCGATTAGATACCGCATCAGAGGAGATCATAGGCGCATACGGACGAACGGAATCATGGCATCATGGCCAGATGGTAGTCATCTGTAAGTACTTGTACCTATGATAGATCCAGATTGTCAGATTAAGTGATAGATATAGGTACTTATTGGAATTTGGAATTTGGCGATATGTTACGGGTTTATTGGTTGCTGTAGTAGATTTACACTTTATCGCCGTGCCACCCAGTGTCCACCTGAAGTGGACTGTGGCATGGCTGGTTCGTTTCCCGTTGTCGTGACAACGGATCATAGATAATGACAATGACATTGCGTGTGCGTAGTGCGGGGGAAGGCCCAGTGCGCACGAATACGCGCACGCGCGACGGCCGACGCTGTCAAACCAGGCCATAATGATATGTACTTACGCAGTTAGTCTAGCCTGCCATGTGTCTTCATCCCGTCATCCGTCGTCCGAAGGCACTCCGAAATACTTATGTTTGTTTGATTACCTGCCTCGTGGGTGTGGTCCGTGTGGATGGTGCTAGGTGAACCCTGCATGTCGGAATTCCAACATGCATTCACATTGGCAGGGTGCGAACGCGTGTGGGTCCGAACCGAACTTGGCATTGTCAAATTCGAATGTCAATGTCAATGGCGCAAGGCGCATGGGCGCTAACGCTAGTTCAAACGTTGCGACGTCCAGGGGTTAAACGTTAAACGTTGGTAGAGGCGGGATGGTGAGACAGGGGCTACGCTCCCAGCGCCAACGTGGGTGCCGGGATGGGGAGACGAGGTGCGCTAGTGCTCCGAGCTCTCAGCGTTCGTCATTATTGATCGATTAATTATGCATAATAAGCGCTTAAGCAGATGATCATCGTGAATTGATAATATTAGATTCTGTCAATGATGATGAGTTGTACAGCATAACACGGGCGCAGCAGTGAGCAAGTAGCCGGTGGAGATGTACGTCGAAGTAGTGACAGGATATGTACTCATACTGCGTCATAAGCTCGGGGGTCGTGGAATCTTTCGGTAAACTCCAAAGTAGTTACGTACCTAGTGGAAAGAATACCGTATGTGGGCATATTCATGGGCATGGGCGTAGTGGACCCTTTTTCGGCCTTGCAACGAGATGTTTCAGCGGATAGGAACCAAGTTTCGGGATGATGTCGGTATTCGTCATAGGGTCCACTGTGCCTTGGGGCGCTAAACCCAGTATGGTATAGGCTGGGCCCGACGCCGACGCCTTCGTCGGAGGGCGGGGCAGGGGCGGGGGACGTTTCATGTCAAGTTGAATTAGGAATTGATGAGGACATGGATGGAAGAGAGAGTTAGTGGCGGTGTTGTACGTTAACTGATAGTACTAAAATGGTAAGTAAGCAGTGGTAAAGGCAGGACGGAAGATTGTGGCTATGGTTTGAATGTGCCTCGGGGAGTAAGAGTGTAGCGGGATTGGCATGAAAGGCGGGAGATGCCGGGAGGAGGGATGTTTCGAACCAGGTCGGCTCGGATGTGATGGACCACGAGCCGGTCGCGTGAGAAATGTCAGGGAAAGTATATCGAGTTCTTGTCGGTCAAACCAAGTTTCTTATTAAAGACCACGATGGCCTCCTCAAAACCCATCGCCCTCCCCACCAACAACAACATGGACTATCAGATGGGCTCCTACTCTAATGAACAATCTGGCCCATTCAACCCGGCCTCATATACTCGTCACTTTCTCGGCTCACCAATCTCATGGCGAGCAGGTTCATTCGGTGCACGCTTCCCCCAGGGTTCCCCTTCTGCCAATCTATTTAGCTCACTAGAGTCAGTATTATTATCATTCTTTCTGATTATACTTTACTTACAAGTCACAGTAACCCCAAACCCTCGTCGTCAATCGAGGTTATGAATGCCTTCAATGTCTTTGACAGAGAAGGCGAGCTGACTCGCAACTACAACTGTTGTGGGATACATCTACCAGATCTACATGCCCTACTTGAGCACTTTGAAGAGGCTCATGTCATTGTTGTCGATCCCTCTGGCTCTGCCCAGATCTCTATTCCCTTTAACCCGCAACCACTTGACAACCAACCTCCACCACCTTCATTCGACTCTGACGACATGGAATTAGAGTTGGATCTTGATAACTCCACTCACCCACCACTTCCTACTGCCTCCAGACGCAGCTCCCCTACTTCTTCAAGTCCCCCTCATACCCCTAACAACTCTGTCCTCGCCCAGTTCGCTCACAACTACCCACAATTTCAAATACATTCAGGATATAACTCTCCATACACCTCCCAGCCACCCTCCCCTGGCTCTACAAACCCTCATGTTCACTTCCCCAATGCTGGCCCAGGTGCACAGGCTGTTGTGACCCACCCAGAGGAGGCTTTCAACGCCTACGCACGCTTCTCGGCAGATTATTCATCACATATGCCAGGCACCCAGTTCAATGCGAGCGGAGGCGATGAGATCCAAATCACTCCTGACTATGCCACTTATGTCGGTCAAGTTCCTCCCGTTGGGCAGCAATGCATCCCCCCTGCACTTCTCTTTTCCTCCTCATCCCCCCCTCCCTCGTCAAATAATGTCGAGACTTCCCCTCGCCCAACAAGCCCACACACACACACCAACAAGCTGAAGCTCAAGGTTCGCGGCGGTCATGGAATCTCTTCATCCACCCCCTCCACCCCATCCACAGCCAGTGCTCTCACCCCATTTAGCACCAACACCTCTACACCCTCCCCTTCTACCACTGCCCTCTCTATCGCCACCAGTCTCGCCTCCACACCCTCCTCCACACCTGCCCTCCCTATCGCCCCCACCCCCCTCCTCCTCTCCAAACCCTTCCGCTGCCCCAAACCTAATTGCAACAAGTCCTACAAGCAGGCCAACGGGCTCAAATACCACATGACCCACGGTTCCTGCAACTTTGCCCCCCCAAAGGACCTCGAGCACGTCAAAGACCTCCTCGAGCGCAAGCGCCGCGAGCGCGAGGCTAACGCCGCCGCGGCAGGGCTCTCTCGCTCCGCGTCCCTCGGTGCCCTGTCCCGCACTGACTCGGCCACCGCGCCCAACGGCGAGCCATACATCCAGTATGGCGACCTCGGTGCCATCACTGAGACGGAGCTCCGCGAGGCAGAACGTGAGGCGGAGAAGCGCGTGAGGCCATTTGCATGTGGGGTTGGCGATTGCCAGAGGAGGTATAAGAATATGAATGGGCTTAGGTATCATTATCAACATTCGGGCGATCATGGTGCGATGGGGCTCGCGCTGCTTGCGCAAGGCTTACATGAATGTTTGAGGAAGGATGGGAATGGATCTGGGTCTGGGGATGAGAAATCCAAGTCCCACTCCCAGGTTTCACAGACGTTGACGCAGGAGGAGAGGGAGGGACGGAGGAGGGGCGGTGCGCCCGGGGGTGTTCAGCGCCTTGGGCATGGTCATCCCCACCACGCACACGCACACGCACACGCACACGGCATCGGGCGCGGTGGTGCATCTGGCAGCGCGAGCGTCCCCGTCTCACGCGCTACGAGCGTCGTCGCAGGCTCTCGCGTCGGTACCCCTGTCCCAGTCGTCCCCGTTCAACTATCCGTCCCAGTCCCACAGTCTCTCCAAAAGAGCGTCAGCGCCGGCGCCGCTGCGTCTCTGTTCCCTACCACCAACGGCACGGCACCCACCAACACCACCTCGTCCTCCCCTGGCGCTGGAGCATCCAACCCAGGCAGCGGAGCGACGACGCCATTCACACCCGGGTACACTAACCCCGCGGCAGCGGGCGTCATTGGGCAGGCAGCGGCGACGCACAATGCTGATATCCTTCACCACCACCATCTCCATCACCAGACTTCCAGCCCGCCTTTGACGCCGCTCACCGCTGCTGTCCAGGGCATGGGTATCACGTCTTCGTCGTCCCAGTCTCAGCCGAGTTCCCCTGGGGGTAATGGAAATGGTAGTGCGACCAATAGCCAACAGCAGCAGCAGCAGCAGCAGTTGGCGTATCAGGCGCAGTTTGTGGAGTTGCAAAGGAGACAGTATATGCAGATGCAGCAGCAGCAGCAGATGTACCAAGCTCAGGCTCAGCAGCAGCAGCAACCCCAGCAGCAATCGCAGTCACCTCAACGCCAACAGCAATACGCCCAACAGCAGCAGCAGTATGGCATGGTAGGCGACGCGGACGCGAGGGCGCAGCAGGAGTTTGTGGAGGCGCAGCGGAGGGAGTTTGAGTTCCAGCAGCACCAGAACCACCACCAGCAGCAGATGGGCCTTGGGGACGTCGCGATGGCGTAGAAGCCTAGCACCGGGACACACCAACACTAAAAGTATTTTTTTCTCTTGTACATAATTCGCCACCGGCTCCGTTCCCTGGTTCCCTCAAGCCCCGAAAACGAAAACGCAATCGATTTGGATGGATTGCGATTTGCACGCCATACGCCACGCGTCTATACTGTACTACGGTGTATGGTGTGTTTGTATTACTTAGTGGTTTCTTTTCTTTTCATTCTATCTTTCTCATCTCATCTCATCGACTTTTGATTCTTTTTGGTTCCTACGTTGTTTGTTACATTGTTACATTTAGTGTTTCCTCTTCCCCGCCTTTCTTGGTTTAACGACATTGTTCATTAGATGATCCCTCTCCCCACCTCTCTCCTCTCCCTCCCTTATCAGCCGACTACCCCTGCCTTTTCTTTAATCTCGCTGCATACGACTGACTCCCATGCATCCTTACATTTTTGACCAACCAACCCATGCTTCATTTCACATGCATATATTCTGACATAGCTACAATCTCATTTCATGACATGTCCCTCTCGAATATAATCATAATTGTACTACTTATTAGCCCTACAACTACCAATGAAATGGCACCTATCTTTTCTGTCCAGGCTCGAGAGGACTTGCGAACTTTAGAAAGTCGATTTGGAAATTCTCAACATATGCATCTGGAGTTGACCTCGCTTCTGATAATGATGATATGATGGTGGGATCGTGACTTGTCTATGCTTGATGTTAACGAGCCCCCACCATATGCATCATCGATGCGCATGCCCATGCATTAGCACCCACTAGTACTTAGTAACTCCCCTCCTCTCTCCAGCGCTCGTTTGCCCCCAAATTCCCGACTGGCTCGGGAAATATGTCTCAGTTTCGATTGGTCGGAACGGGATCAACGGCCGGGTCACGGGTGCATTCAGCCGAGTTGATATTGATGTGTAAGCGAAAGGGTACAGCATCAAGCGACTCCGAGTCCGAAGTCCAAGCCTGTCCAAGCCTGAGCACACGCACACGCACTGCGCATTCCGCGCGGCATTGGTTCGGAGAGCTTGGAATTGAAACGGGTGCTATGTCGCTGTCCGCTTTGGGCCCTGGGTCCCCTTGCTCTCAGTGCCAGTGACGCGTCCTACTTACGAGCCTCATCTTTTCGCATCCTATGGGAGCGGTCCGGAGGCCTGCTGCAGCCTTGAGTAGTCACTGGGTCACTTCGATGTCAGAGAGTTACTGTAAGTAGTGTAGTGTAGGCTGCGTACATGACATGTATGTGTTACTCCGACTCGGTATACCAAGACGTCTCCAATTCCAAGAAGATATTCGAGAAGAGAAGCGTTCATTATGTACTGCTTCGAATCCGAATTCGAAGTTGAATTCATCGTCGTCGACCTAATCCACACAGACATCTGACATCGATATCCCTGGGCCAGAGGGCGTCTCTTCGCCTTAAGGATCCGATGCAATTCAGTTACTTTCATGCATATGGGGTATGTAGGGCACATAGGGCTGTCATGCTTGCTCATACTTACTCATGTAAATGCATAGAACCACAACAGATATTATTACGAATGGATGTCAAACTCTTTCTATGACCAACTCACGATGAGTACTATTGTATTACCGTGACCGTGTATCGCACCGCATCCCACGTCGCCCGGCAAGCCAGCTCACCATCGATGTAGGTATGGTACATAACGTTATGACCAGACCATTCGAACGACCTTGGAAGTTCGGTAAATATGGACATCTGTCATGATCACTAGTACTGCGCATGCGGATTCCATGCTCCCTTTCCTTTCTCTACACCTTGGGACGCACGATGTGCACGGGATGGATCGGACGTTATGGATTTCCGTGCAGCTCTATCTCGTGGTTATTTCTGAGGATAAGCGCTGCTGCCCACTTACTGAATTGTTGAGATGATGGGGTTGATGAGAGATCCCATAGTCGATGTGATGGCTTGCCACAGCTTCGACTCGTAATCAACGTACTTTTAACTTTTGACGCGCGTTACTCTTGCCGGCGTGGTGCGCCTATTAGACTAAACTGACAACTACTTGGGGGAGGTGGTTATCAATGCCCGGTGCCGCAAAACTTCCCTATGTGCCTCGTGGCTCGAGACACATCCTCCAACTGAGCGGGACATGTATGTTCCTCCACCTCTGCCCTCGGAGCGCCCTACGCGCACTCGTCCATGTAGTGTGGAATAGACCCCTGGTTGTTGGGCGAAATGGTCAAGTATGACGACACGGTCAGAGATTCAGTTGGTTCGGCTGCCTTGACAACGCGACGCGAGCTGCGCGACGCCGTCGGGCGACCTGTACACGGGCCACACTCATCGATAAATCGTTGCTCCTTGTGTCCAACCTCTGTAGATCTTGACAATAATCTGAAAAATGGTCCCCTGTACCATATGTACATTGCAATTTGTAGCTATGGCTCGTAAGCCATGCTTGCAGGCCGATGGGTATGAACGGCTCGGTCCATATCTATGGCACCTGTAATTCAATCTCGGCCTTCGAGGTTGCTTTTGGACATTAGGAATAGCAAACCAGGATTTAATAGCCTTCCGTACTCCACGGAACACATCTTTCATGCACACATTTTACAAGCTAATCACTTACGACCTCCACCAAAAGATGAGCATTCAGAATGCTTTCTAGGCGTTAATTAAGACGCGCGTTTCTCTATAGACGTGCACCTCTTGGACCCATCTTTCCCAGGTTGCTTCCTAGCATACCAGTTAACATAGAAAAGACGGCGCCTATAAGCGCGCGCTTCTTCGCGTAGATACAGCGGTCATGTTCTAAAATTCGCGGAGATCTGCGAGTAGAGTGATTAGCTTTGGCGATGCTGTCGGATCGACTTGCATTGCCTCAACTTGATTCAGATTATGGAGGAAGGACAGCATGATCGGAGGTTCGGGACGGCCTCGAGTTCCATCATGATCTAACTAACTTTGATCCGTAGTACTGAGGTCTGTGGCCGGTCCCGACAGCTGCGCCGCCCGCCGCATTGAGAGTCAGCATGCGCTTTCTAATTGTGTGATGGCGCCTAGTTTATTTCTAAACCTTAATAAGCCATCTGACAGAGGGGGACGAAGTACTTTCTGAATTTGTGCGTATAGGAAGAGTGCGAACAACTACGTAACCAAGAAAAAAGGGATTGAACTGTAACAAGGTAGATATCTTGTATATGAAGTAGCGACAGTGAACCTGGGTGGATACCTTTTAGAAGGAGAATTCACCCTTGAACCACCGTTGAACAACAGCATCAACCACTATTCCTTCAAGAATCATTTTTCCAACACCAGGGGTAGCCTCGACAACACATCTACATTCTTCTGGGATGTCTGTGTTTGTCCCAACCAAGAGGAAAGAAGTGACAATACAGCAACAAGAAGAGCGATATAGAAAATGACGCCGTTCCCGTTCAAAAATCCACTATAGCCCATCAGGCTGATGAAACAAACGGCAGAGAAGGTGCATATCGGAATGGTTCTGTCATCCAAGTATAGGGCCATGGAGCGAACACCAATCTTTTGATCTATAATTTTGTCCTAGAGGGGAAGGGTTGAATACACGGTAAGCAAGCAAAATTAGGCATTTTTCTTCACTATGTGTTGGTAAACTGTTTCGAAGGCAATGGCCCAGCAGACTCCTCCCAAGGCCATGGGCAACAGAATATGTCAAGGTAAGTCATCATCCAGGTGGGCTGATCTCGCTCCATCCTATGAAGACTCCGAAGGCGTATATAACACCCTGTTCTCAACGTTATCACATGAAACAACTGATGGACGTTCAATGGCACTGACAAGAGGAATGGAGGCAAAATCCATCCACCGCTACATCAATTTAATGAGTGGAGTTGTTGCATTTGTTATATGGCTTACAAGACATACCTTACAGGTTGGGTATAGAATGGCGAGCGGCCAAGTTGGCATGGAAATATATTCTGCGACTTGGAGTAAACGATGTTGGCGATTGAGCATGCAAGCCAGCGACTCACGGCCTTGGTTTCAAAGAAATCATGGCCAATAACAGACCAATAACAATCTAGAGGAAGAAAAACTGCCACGCGCGACCAACGGAAAGCGCACCCGAAGGAAGAGGTCGATTCTTGGTTCGTTCTACTAAGCCATCGATATCACGGTCGAAAATGTCGTCGATCGTGGACAAGCTACTCCGAGAGAGAAAAGGCATTATAACAGCTAAAGGAGAAGAAACGAGCGGCTCCTGACCATAGATTTGAACCCAAAACACAATGGGAGGAAAAGACAAGCCACCCGTAAGCAATCTAATTCGTATGCTGCTGGGTTTGCCTGGTAAAACATGGCAATCGACCAGACTGAAAAAAATCATCAGGAAATTAATTTAAAACTACATCCTCGTCGATCGAGAATACCTGTCGGAAGCCAGGCGGTCCGAATGAAAGGTGCTTGGTACTGCTAGTGCTTTTGCCCTTCAAGCGACAGAGTTCCCAGCATCCATCGATCTCGTGCTGGTCTGGTATAGAAAAGAGCTTAAATAGGCTTTGAGTTTGTGAAAAACTGAGATTCTGTGAATCGACAGAGTTGCAGTGCACCATGACCCTGCACTGGTGTTAAGACGAGGGTTAGAGGTGGGGAATAGCTTGAGAACGTTGGTGCATGCGTGCTGACCTTTCAAGGCTCGCCGTCAGTTTATTTACGTCAAAAAGTCAGATTAGCTATCCGTACCGTATACCCGGCAAGTTTACTCAGTGACCCACATCGCCCCGCATAAGCATATCGACTACGAATCCTGTCATCGAATACTTCTAGAATTTCTGGATCAGAGGTAAAAGGTTTATTATAATTTCAATTGGAGTGCAGACAAGGAAGAGTTCAAGGGGGGTGTAAAAGTGCAGTTTGCGTGCCCAGCCTCACATATGTCGACCTTGATGAAATTAATGCTCTAGTCGCTCCCGCCAGATAACTCGAGATTTTCTCCCACTTTTGTTTCGCTTGTATTTTGCTTCGTTTTGTCGTTACAACAACCTTTGACGCCTATGATCATGGGTGTGTGTCACAGTCGTGACCGTGGCGCCGTTCAGCGCGTTTATCGATATCATTTGATCTAGCTTTGCCGCCTCTCTTGAACTTCTTGACTTCACTGCAGTGGCTTTCATTCAATTTCTCTTTAAACAATGGTCACGGTCTATGTAATTCTATGTGCTTTAAAGCTTAACTGTTGATATCTCTTGCCATTTGTGTAGCCAACTCGAAACCACTCAAAATCACGACGAAATTCCTCTCTGGCTTAGACTTCTTCCACTCCTTGAAATAGCGTACTTATGCTTATGCACTCCCCCCCTTATTACTCAATCGTAGATGTATGGGTTATTCGACTCGAGGCATCCAATAATGCACCTTCGGCCGACCTTCCCAGTGCATCCTACAACTGCATCTGTGGCGCCCACGAGGCCCGTTTTCGGGCGCAAAAACTGTCATCTCACACACCGCTTCCAAATACATTCACCTTCTTTTCGGCGCTCAGTGGCAATTTGATCCACCTTTCCCCATCCACAACCAGGTCTTTAGCGTGTATTTTTGCGCGCCTGATGTCTGGGAATTTGTTCACAATGGGCTGCCTCGCAGATTAGTCGTTTTGATCCACAACTAAAATCTCTGCGCACTGCATCAAGCGATTCCTCCATTGATCTCTTACATCTGTATTGCCTGCCACTTTGGAGAGATTCTGTGAGTGGTTCCTGTTAGATGTATTTTAGATAAGCGCCAGCTCTTATTCTAGGACAGGACTTCTGTTTACAGTTCTGTTGAGTGGTTGTGCGCCTGGGCGACTGATCTCGTTAAAACTCTGAAATCCACGTACTTTTTTCTTGCAAACCGATCACGGACGACGTATTGAAATGTCATGGACCTCACAAGGAAAATTTGCTTTCTTTCTGCACTCAGACCATGATCAGAGATGTGTCGAGAATTTGATCACCGAAGGCCCCACACCAACGTGTTGTAATTATTTCGCAGGCTGTCCTCATCCATCCAGTGCAGTAACATCCATTTGGGGATTCCGGTTATTCGGAATTATACCCGATTTGCAGATTCACCCTGAACCTCTCTAATTTCTTAATCAAAGCCCAGATTAGATTGACTTCGCTGTCAACATGGTTCATCGCCTCCTGGTTCGAAACGCGTTTGACCGACATGGGCCAGTTCGTTAGCCTGTCAAGGCAAGGCGCAGTGTTGCGCGAATGAAACGGGTTCCGGAAAGACAGAACCCGTCCCGACTCGTATTAGCATGCCCCTTGCCCGACGTCAATGTTTCCGACGTGCCTTGTGCGGATACAGCGTCCTTCGTATCCACGCCTTCATCTTGCCCTGATCAACCTCGGCTGCATAGCGTCGATCGCTTTGACGATATCGATAGACGCCTGTAGACTAATCGGAGAGAAGTCTAATGGGTTATCGTGCCTTGCCCTAGTAAGTAGGTTACAAGTTAGACGTATTGAAGTTCCAGCTTCTCTCAAAACAAGTTTCAATTGAACAGACAGAAGAAACCATTGGCTTGGTGTATAGTGAGTCTCACGTACCCAGTGGTCGCTTGCATCGGATGCTCCTTCTGGCTAGGCATCTTCGGGGCTCAGAACTACGTTTTCTGTTGAAACCAGTACTTCCAGTTACGTTCGAGTCTGTGTTACTTAGTGACACATCTGGGCTACAAAATGCCTATCGTCATCGAGGCCCACCCAAAAGTTGGAGTACCTCGGCCGATTGCGACCGATGGCAAGTCACAGTGGCAAGAAAATAGGCCATGCATTTTTCTAATGCACAGTTCACGTAAGGATAACGATGCCAAGAGGCCATTCAGTCTCCTAATTCTTTGGATGAAACATACCTATACAGTTTTTGTATTGTGTTGAAGGTAACCAGCCTAACTTGAGACTGCAGTAGTTGTGAGGCTAGTCTCTCCTCGGATTTCGGGCCGATCTTATCAATCCGGCAAATTAATTAATTTCTTGGTTATTGATTTCTGAGGCTGAAGGTTGCTCTTGGCCTGGACCTCTTTCAATCGACCAGTTGGTTAGTATCTTGGTACTTCCCTCGTTCTCTGCCTCCTTCCTGTCAGTTCAAGCGACTACTCTATCCAGGATGGTGCATATCATGTCGTCACCCAATACAAACCTCGCAACAACCCAAGAGGTTGCAAAGTTTCCGACAGAATCTGAGTCACTAATTGTCATACGAAGTTCTCGAGAAGCAGTGGCATCTGAGCCACCTACACCTCCTGACGAAGATAATAATACAGCCGGGGAATTGGCCTGGTGGCAGAGATGTTATCGAGCAGCGGAGACGACGGTAGAGGGAAATATAGGATTACTCCTCATCACAGGAGCACAGGCTTTCTTTTCTTTGATGAACGTGGCTGTTAAAACCCTCAACAGTATTGACCCTCCAGTGTCGCCGCTACAGGTACGCATTACTAAAGCAATCACTCAAGCTTTTTATGACCATACGTTAGCTCATTGTTGTACGAATGGTATGTGTTTCATCCGATGTCTTCGCTCGTATTTAACTTATCATTTCAGGGAATCACGTACATCTGCTCACTGATATACATGTACGGCGCTGTCATCGACCTCCTTGTATCACGAATGTTCTAATTCAAAAACTAGGCTTGTAACGAAAGTGCCAGACCCTGTGCTTGGACCCAAAGGCATCCGTCTGCTGCTGGTGTTCCGTGGCTTCTCAGGGTATGCATTATTTTTTATGCTTCATTACTCTCTGATTTTGCATCGTAGCTTCTTTGGCCTTTTTGGCATATACTATTCCTTACAGTATCTATCGCTCTCGGACACGACGGTCTTGACCTTCATGGCTCCACTATGCACGGGCATTGCGGGAGCGATCTTCTTGAAGGAAAATTATACTAAGTCTCAAGGTCTTGCAAGCAGTCGGTTAACATCATCATGGCTCATCTTCTTCCACTCATCGCGTTTCACTAGTCTTTAGTCTTGTCGGGGTCGTCTTAATAGCACGCCCTACCTTCCTCTTCAAAGATTCTGCTCCAGCGAATCTTATTATCAATGAAATTGACTATTCAGCCCTAGCAGGGGAGCTGGACAAGGTGACACCAGAACAGAGGCTGATGGCAGTTGGGTATGTACGCGCCTACCTTCCTAGACCTCTAGCTCAATGAATCATGCAGCTGTGCAATGCTTGGCGTCCTGGGGGCAACTGGAGCATGTAAGCTTTTTTCAGTCCCCCCCCTGCGCACTCTGATATTTGAAATAGATACCTCGATTGCTGCGATGGGAAAGCGGGCGCATCCAATGCACGCAATGCTTGCTTTCTCTTCTCAAAGTACCATTGTCGCTGGAATTGGGTTCGTGAATGCCTTAATCAATTCTTCAATCCTTTTCATTACATAGTCTTGGTTAGTATGGCTATCCAAAGAACACCTGTCATTATACCAACAAAGATCGAATGGCTCCTGATGCTCCTGATGATCGGCGTCTTCGGTTTTGCTGCTCAGGTTAGTCACTCACTTCAATGGTTTGGTTTCGACACGTGTACTCAATCTATGCACAGGCTCTCTTGACCATGGGACTACAGCGAGAGACAGCAGGACGCGGGAGCATTGCAGTCTACACCCAGGTATGCTCCATGTGGATGTGGGATTGGAGCCTATGATCCCATACTGACATCTCTCTTTCTCCAAGATTGTTTTCGCTGGTCTACTGGAACGATTTTTCTTCAAAGTGGAACCTTCTTACCTTTCCCTCATCGGTACTCTAATAATCGTTTCCGCCGCACTTTATGTCGCAGTAAGCATCATTTATCTTGAGATGTCGAGATTCTCTTAAACCATAATCAGGTTACGAAAGAGCGTGCCAAAAAGCCAAAAGCTAGCATCAAGCTCAGTGGAGTCTCGGAGGGCGCACTTGAGGAAGGACTTTTGGACGGCCTTTCGGAGAACCGTACAGAAGAGCAAAATATTAAAGATGGACACAGGACCACAGGTAACGCTCAAACTGGCAAGAGTTCTTCGACAGCTAGTCATGAAGGCCTACCCGATTCTCGAGTTTCTACTAAGATTTTACCAGAGTCAAGTGAACACAAAATCTACCCCGCCAGAGACAATATCTTATTATCCTAAATATCTCATAGCAATATCTAAAATTGCGTGTATAGACGGATGTAATACATTAGACGGGGTATTGGATACAAAAAATAACAACAATGCCAAGCAGAAAGGCAGGCTTCGTAATACACGCATTTCCGCACTTTAACGGCACCCAAAGTAAAAAGGCATACGACAAATAAATAACCTAATAATCACAATAGGACGCAGTACGCCAAGGATATGTTGTACAAACCAAAAAAAAAATATGAACAAAAACATGAACAAAAACGTAGAGACCAATAATCAGATCCTCCCTGCGTCCAAACCCGGAGGCAGGCTGTGGGAATCCGAAATGGTATCAGCTACCATTTGCATGCCATCTAGGTTGAAGGCATCGGAAGGATGTGGATAAAAAGATCTAGGGTTGTATTTGCCGCTCAGCGAACGTTTCATATTAGGAGGGGAATTGTCTAGAATATAATCAGTCGGGAGCCTAGTGAGGGGAGGCTAGACGCACTTGGATCCCCGGGGTCCAAAATTATGGAAGTAGGGAGTGAAGTTGATGTACGCTGTGCGTAGATAGGACCTAGGAGAGGCGTTGTCAATAAGCATACACCCCATCTCTACAACAACATTGATAGGACTCACTCGTAAAAATGGCAGCATTAGTAGAATCCGGAAGCGGAAGATCTGGCAAGGCTAGGCGAGGTTTGCGGGATGGGTCAATTCGTTGAAAGCCGAGACCTGGTTTAGCCGTTGGCCTGGAGTGAGCTTTGAGAATGCAGAGAGAGCTTACCCGCGGCATGAGTCTCCAGGATGTCAGATACGCTCGAAATCCCAACCCAGTAATGTTCCATACGTTGAATGGCCTTGGTGAGTACTGCGAGGTTTTGACGCGCAAGAGTGCTCAGCAAGTTGTCGACGGTCTGATTTGGTTTATTTTCAGGAGAGCTGTCGAGGCCTGCAGAAGAGGCCTTCATGTCGTTTATGAACGCAATACTTGCGACGTAGATTGGTTGGACAACAAATGGGCTAGTCAGCTGTGAGAAAAGTAACCATTGAGTGGCGACCAAAGGGAGAAAGCAAATTTGGCTCACGTATGAATGAGAGGCGAACAAATCAGCAAAGACCAGGCACTCTGCAATCGTCCGGGAACTTGAGAGTGCTAGCTTGGTCGAACGTTCAACGGGCTGTGTTACGGGTGAAAGAGATCCTTCCGGTTTCTCTTGCAGTTCCGGATAGAATATTACAGCCAATACCGAATTAGCCCATAGATGTAGCGTCAAGAAAGAATCCTGATAGGAAATGTCAGGATACATGATTATCACAAATCTAACGAGACGACATACCCCATGGCCACGTGCCTCCTGATGCTTGAATGCATCCACACTCCACTTCATTTCATCGGGCAACTCGGCATAAAGCTGCACCAGCTCTCCTTGCAAAAGTTTCAACTTCGCGGGATATTCCTGCCCAATACGCGGCAATAGGGTACGGCACTCTCCACGACATCCAGCTAGGACGGTCGTAATGCGACCAGTTAACACCATCAAGCGGACCATGTGTACGAAAGGCGTTGACTGGGGGATCTCCTCAGCTGCTCCAGGGTCCGCTCGCGCGGGATCAGGCACAAAATCCTCATCGGTTGGAAGAGGTATCTCGATGATTTCTTCTGGGATTGTGGGCGGTCGTCCAGTTGAAAAAGATAGGATCCGGTCCTATAGGTGTCAAAAGCTTGTTCACGAGACAGGACGCGAGCAGGTGATAGATAAAAACATACAGTGACAAAGAGGCTCCAGAAAAGTAAGCGTGCCCTCCTTACGTGAGCTTCTGATAGGTATGGCTCGTACACCTGATATGGATGATGGTTGGTAGTTAGCGTGACCGAGGTCGAGGATAAAAACAAACGTTCGTCACCTCGTGAAGTCCGAGGTCCATTGCCATTCGGATAGCCATCCTGTGGTGCCTAATCAGTCATGTGAATAAGGAGATACGGAACTAAGACCCCACCCGGAGTATTGCTATTGGATTGAAGACTCCGTAAGTAAAGTATCCATATGGTCTTAAGAAATTACATACCCAGAGGCCACTTTCGGAGTTCTGACGCACGTTCAGATACTAGAATAAGTAGGACAAAATAGGTAAGGCTTACTTGTCCATAGGTAGCCCATGACAAAAGAAGCAGTCCCGTTACAACATCTGTTGTAGGCAAGTGTATCAGAACGATGATGAGCTCTTGCGCTTTAGCGATGTATGGAGCGCAAGCCTAATGAAACGCGTGGTCAGACCGACGTCGATCGATGAAAGAATGACATACTTTGGATGGGTCGTCCCGTGCGGAAGGGAGGAATCTGCATAGAAATCAATAACAATGACGATGTGTATAGTTGCGATACATGCCTAGCAGCTAATGCGCACATACCTAGACGCGTAGATCGTTCAATAAATAGACGATCTGAACAAAATCCGTAAACGTACAGTTGAGGAAAAACGCAGACATAGTTCCGCTTGCTAGGCGCTCCTCTATCCTTTGGCGGCTGATACTGGGGAAGTGGCGGCTGAGAGTCTGAAAGAAGGTGTCGAGCAACGGATGGTATAAATGAGGGTACGGTAGGCCAATCTCATCAAACATATCTTCAAGGTCGTGGACGGGAGATGGTGGGCTAGGTTGAGAATTGAGGCGAGGCATTGAGCTTGTTCCAGGGAAACCGGATAACTTCAAGGAAAGGCGATTCAATCCTGGCCTGGAACTAATCTTGTCAGTAGGGTTTGGAGATGATAAAATCATACCAACGGGGCAGGTGGGGTGGTGACAGGTTGCTGAGAAATTATCAGCACTTCTGAAGATGACAAGATAGTAATCCTTACATATCGATAGTAATACGGATCGTCATGGGCTAAACTGGCTGGATCTCCTTCACGGTAAGTCATTGACCTGGGGCGTGTATAATCCCTCTCATGAGGGTTTGCAAAGGAAGTTGAATGAACGGTACTCGAAGGCGAAGTGCTAACTCCTGGAAGACTTGTGGGACCGCTCATTGAAGGCGGCCATGCAGGCGCTTGGTACTCCCATGCCATTGGCTCCGTGTACGATTCGGTGGACATCTGTTCTACCTGGCGTTGTTCAATGAAATTCAACAATCTAGATAACAGTTGGAACAGGGCACTGACCCATCCTGCCGCGCGACTTGGTGTTCGCTTGTCGCGATGGCCTAAACTATCAGCCGCAGCAGAGGCAAGGCGTTCGCGACGTTCTTCCTCTTCCATCTCCTTTCTCGTCCGTTTCCGGCGACGTCCAGTGGGCCATATACATTCCTCCTTCGCCTTCTCGCACGCTCTGCATACAGGCTTGTCACCTGAACACCTGGCGCGCTTTGTGCGACAACGCAAGCAGGCTAGAGAGACCCGCTTCTCGTTGGCTGGGGGTGGTGACGGTGCACGTTTTAGTTCTGCAGGGGGCGATTCTGACGTCCCAGACGAGTCAGACATGATGGTGGTCGTGGAAGAAGAGTGGTATCCAGACAAATGGGATTATCTTTCGGTCGCTGATATATACCCCGCTTTGGAATTGACAATCTCGGGGATAACTGCATTTGGCTGGGCGCGACCCAGTTTGGGCACAGCGCACAAATAAGGTCCTTTCGGATCAACATGCCTTTCTTCAGATGTTGGACTGACCAATTCTTCATGAGCTGAGTGACGAGCGTAACCCCCAAACCACTTCTAAGTCAAAACATGGCCCAAGTTCACTCTAAAGCACTCTCGGATACAGCTATTCCAAAGCTCTTGGAATTTTTTCTGTTTGAGAATGATGGCTCCACCCGCCCTTGATTGTCGAATCATACGAGGCGCCCCCTCGGAGACACATGGCTTGCGCGACATGTGAAGTTGATGAATTCCCGTCGGATGAATGCTTGAGCCAGGGCAGTGGCGTAAAGAGCCCTACGTTATCGAGGTTATCGTCGGTACGCAAAGCGCGAAAGTATCTTTCGAGATAAACATACCTTTCAACACGGATTCGGGACCAGGACCGAGTCTTATCGGACCTAAGATACACATAGATAAAATTGGCCAGAGACTTCCTCGGGGCAATCTAGAAACCATGCGAATTGAATGGGAGGGCCTTGAGGGTCGATGAAGTTCACATGATACGTAGGCATGTGCATCTTTGCGTCGGCATTGTCGGGACAAGTGCGCCTCAGTCAAAGCAATACCCCCGAAATTACCTCAGACCGTGTCACCAGCACCGCGGCTAGCATTGTTTTCCAGCATGACTCTAATCAGATGGTGAGTGGGTGGATAGACGTGTCATGAGAAACGCGTCGATGTATAGATAATCCGGCGAATTTCAATATTCTCGTCGGCAACTCGTCGCTGTAACCATGAATTATGACTATGTGCGAACGCTCGAACATGGGTTGTGGGGTGCAGAAGAGACTGGAGCAAGAAGTTTGTATGCAGGTTGTCAATGATGTCTGTCACTTCAACAAGTCAAAATATTTTTTGGTTGTAATCAACCACCTGCTCTTCTACGCGTACCTTTTCTTACGCGCCCCTTCATCGCGGTGCCTTGGGCTCTCGCAAACACGCAAAACCTCGGTATCCTGAGTCCTTCACCACCGCAGCCGTGTCACGCCGAGCCTCGTAATCACCGAAGTTGGAGGTCCTAGATAAGCCTGGCAACCTCGAAGCCAAGCCGTATCCTTGAATAGGCAAGGAACGGCATTTCTGGGTGGTGCATTGTATCGTCATGGGCTCAAAGTGAGTATCAGTGACGTAGCTTGCGAAAGCCTTTGCATATAGGGCTATTACGCTAATTGTACTGGGGCTATCGCTAGAATCGCAGTCGCAATTTACGACCGTAAGTCTCGCCGTGTGCAGTGATTTACAATGTTCACATCTACCTTCTCTGGCAACCGTACCCTTGAAATCCTTTCAAAGGCTGAAAGCGGAGGCTACGGAATCCTAGCGCAAATATGGTATGTACATACATGCCAGGATATCCATGGTGAGAGTAGTCTAACAACCAAGCAACACTGTAAACAGCTACGATGCTGGAATGGTTGTTGCCCTCGTACGTGCGGCTGAACGGTCCAGGAGTCCTGCTATTCTGCAGCTTTTCCCTGTGACTCTTGCATATGGAGGAGGGGCTTTCTTGAAATTCTGCCTTGATATGTACGTACAATCTTCCTTCAACTGCACACGAAAACATAGTCTGACATTGGGTTGGTTTCCTCTGTAGTGCCCACCAAGCATCCGTTCCAATTGCGGTTCACCTCGACCACGCGACTGATCCAGAGCATCTGGAACTCGCACTGACTCTTGCCGAACAAGGCATCGCTTTTGACAGTATTATGGTCGATGCAAGCCACGCAGAGGTCAGGCCTCTGCCACATTTCTGACGTCATAGCAAGGTTGATTGAATCGGGTGACCCACAGACTGACGAAGAAAATATCAAACTGGCTCTTCCATACGTCGACCGTGCGCGCAAGCTGGGTATTCCCGTCGAGGTCGAACTTGGTCGGCTTGAAGGAGGAGAAGCTGGCCTCCGCATAATTTCCGACGCCAAACTCACTGACCCAAGGAAGGCCGAGGCATTCATTAACGGGTAGGCACCACTTTTTGACCGTGTCCCTAACGCTTCAAGTTTTAATATGACCCTCTACGTAGAACTGGTGCTGCCATCCTTGCACCAAGTATCGGAAATCTTCATGGGTCGTATTTAAGCCCCCCAAATTTCCGACAGCACATGTACGCCGCGACCGTGTCGAATACTTAGATGTGTTTTTTGTGTGCTGATGCAGCATGCATTTCATATTTCATAGCTTAGTGGATCTCTATAAAACCTTCAAGGGACGGGTGCCGCTGTGCCTTCATGGTACTGACGAGCTTCCGGATGAGATATTCATCCAGTGTATTAGAAATGGTGTCAGCAAAGTAAGCCAAGTTTTCTTTCGAGTTTCCATATGCAATAAGCTAAGCTAATGAAATATACCTTCCCTCTCCAGATCAACGTAAACAGCTGGGCTCGCGACCCCTACGTTCAGGCGCTTAGAGAATCGCTTTCGACCCAATCATTTCCCGACGGGCAGGAGGCAGCGACCGAGGCGTTCGCAGCAGTTTGCGACCGCTTCTTTGTCCTTTTCGGCTCTCTTGGTAAAGCCGACATTTGACTCTGATTCGGTTGTTCACGAAGCACATGTGTGGAGCCAGATTCACCGTTTGTATTGGCGTTGTATAATTAGTCCAATATGTATGTCACTTCTTCTCAAGAAGAGCTTTCAGGACGCCTTCCACGTACAAGTGCATATGTGTATATGGTCAGGCTCAACATGACGTGCATGCAGAATATGAGATTATCCCAGGTATATCCGCATCGGATTTTCGGCCCTTGAAGGCGTCTCTCACCTCGTCGACCATGAACGGACGTGTTTTTACCGACTGAACCTGGGATTGCATGCCGTGAAGCCATTGGCGTAGGCCGAGGACTCGGTAGACGTTTTTAAATAAGGTGTCTACAAATCATGAAGGACACTGGTCACATTGAAAAGTCTACGGCCCGAGTAACAGTAACGTGATGTGATGTGACACACTCATGTTTTGGGCAACTGCCAACGCCTCCCATCTCTTGACAATTGTGGAATTATAGGCACCGGGCTCTGCATCTGGCCCAACCTACTAAAGGCATAGGCTATCGCCCTTGGCCTGGAGGACCCTTATCTCTCTGAATCAAAATGCATGGATGGATTCTCTTGTGGGAATTCGTTTCTTGAGTTTGCTTCTAAAGGACCTTTAGGACCATACCCACAATAATTACCTAGGCTCTACACCGTATTCTTGTTTGCTGTCTGAAATTATCTCACGTCTTCACCAGACGGATGACAAAGCGACCTACGCTGCCTTTGTTCAGCTCGGTCTTATTTATCGAATGTATTGACTAAGGTGTCCTAAATGCACTTATCAACATCTAATCGTCTCAATACAGAAGATAGACCCACACCACTGCAAGACCACTCAAGCCCTCCGTTCGACGTCAGAAGGAACCGAATTTTGGAAGAGCTAGACGAAGTTCCCACGACGAGAGCGAGGGTTCGAAAGCCGGCATGTTTCTTTGGGCCTGTGTATCCAATAGCTCATCATTTTCAGGCATTTTTACGCTATGGATACGAAAATATTGACGAGATCTACGAAGTCAGCTTAGCATCATGTAGAGACAGATCAACCTCTACACAGGTTGCATATATCCTTTCTGAGAGCGCCCAAATGACAAGGTTCCTACTCTGTCGCTTCAATAGCGTTTGCCCTGCTAATCCTTCCACAGGAGCACGCTAGACCTGTATAGTGGCAGCGTCAATAGCCTGCGTAATGTAATGACGATGGCGATGGACTTGCGCTTAGTGTTTAGCCTCTTTCACCTATGGCTCAAACCAGTAACTAGTCAAGTATGTCGTGTCCTTACTTCTGATACTTGCCATTCACGCTATATTCAGGAAACCACTTATGACGAAATCACGTACTAGTTTCTCGGTGCTCACTCCACAGCGCGTCACATTTAGCATTGAACCCTTGGCCGACGCTGTCGAAGCCAAGGCCCGGAATAAGCTATTGACGATACGCTATCCGCGTCGCCTGTGCTCGTGTTGCTCATTTATCAGGTGCTGCTGAACAAGCCGACCAAATTTCCGAAGACCTGGAGGACAGCACAGTTTTAGCCGAAGATGGAAATACGGCTGAACTTCTCTCTGCACGCCTGTTGACGGGTTAAAGTGTTAATCTTTGTGGGTACCTCCTATTGTGCTAGTTTCTTTTCGATTGTACGGCAATTGAATCCCTGAGTTATTCCAACAATAGACGCCTGAGTAAACCCAATCAGAAAGGGCTACGTGTCACTTTCTCAAGAAGAGGTTCAGGATTCCACGAATAAAATATATGCCACGCTATATGTGAGAATGGTCAGACGAGTTTATCCCAGGTATATCCGTATCGGATGTTTGGCCCTGGAGATGTCTTTCTAATCGACCATGAATGTCGTACTCATTACTGGCGCTGCGGGTTGGTTAGGTAGTTTGGTGCGTCACTGCTTCCATTTGGTCATACAGGGTTAACCTTGTTAATGTTAATTAGCTTTCTCGTGTACTTGCGGATGATGCGGATTTGCATCTGATCCTCGCCGACATTATCGAGCCCAAAGTACCAGGAGATGTGGACTGTGTCACAATCAAGGCTGATCTGACGGACGAGCGACAGGTTGAGGCTCTATTCCATACTCGTCTGGGAACACCGAGTATAGTTTATTGCCTGCATGGAATAATGTCTCGTGGTGCGGAGGAGAAGTTCGATTTCGCTTTAAAGGTGCACATTTCAATGGATCGTATCATGTACTTGCTGACCACTAACTTCATCGTGTATGAAGGTTAATGTCGACTCTGTCCGCATGCTACTGGACGCTGTACGGAAACAACATCAAGGTGGTCCTCTTACCAAATTCATTTTCGCATCTTCTCTTGCTGTTTATGGTGGTCCTCTGGTAACTGCCTCTTATACTTAACAGCGCTTGACATCAATCTTTTACCTTTCAGCCTGATGTTATAACTCCCACCACTATCGCAACCCCAGAAAGTGCATACGGGCTAGGAAAGCTGACTTCAGAGTTGTTCATCAACGAATATACACGTCGTGGATTCATTGATGGATGCATCCTCCGTCTTCCGACCATCGTCGTCCGCCCAGGTCCGCCTGCGCTGGCAACATCAGCCTTCATCTCCAGTAAGATGCTCCAAAATATATTTCAGATTTTGTTTCATTATTTAACTGGTATTAGGTATCGTACGTGAGCCTCTCGAAGGCCGGTGGGCCACCTGCCCAATCGGTGAATCCATCGATTCGCCCGCACTTAACCTACCACTCTGGCTTGCGAGCCCACAGACCACAGTCTCGAATCTTGTTTACGCACAGCACATCCCCATGGACCGTTTCTTGGCGCACACCCGCGTTGTCTGTCTGCCAGGGTTCACGTCCACCGTTCGTGAGGTGCTGTTGGCGCTAGAGAACGTTGCAGGCACGGATAAACTGAAGTTAATCAGGTTTGAGGACGATGAAGTCAGTCGGAGAGTGGTGTCGTCGTGGCCTGCAAGGTTTGATAATACGTATGCACTGAGTTTGGGCTTCAGCGTTGATCGAGGAGGAATGGAGCCGATTGTCAATGCGTTCTGGAAAGAGGGTATGAAAAGTCATCTCCCATAATATTAGCACAATTGCGGAGCCCCCGAAATTTTGGATATTAGGGAGGAAGGTCCTGGGAGATTTTTTGTTATCTGTCTCGCTATCTGATCTTAACTTTGATTTTGCTTTCAACGTCAGCCTGGAACAGGAATATTTACACGCATACAACGAGGATATACATATATTGGTCGTAATCGAAGTGTCAATTATATACGATACAACTGTAGTGCTCGGTGTGCTAGAGCACTAGGTAATAAATATCAGTGCTTTATACAGATTATGTACTTAAGTATATTGCAATTGACACCAAGGTAATTGTTGAAATGTATAGTTCACAATAAGAAAGGATGTCACCGGAGCGATCTGCACACAATATCATTAAAATGAGTGGACCAGCTAAACAGTATCCCAGAAGAAGGCCATGAACGTCAATCAATCATCATCCGTTGAAGATTGCACAGGCCAGGTACTGTAGAGCGAGTTCTATTCCGAGGAAAACTCGGATACATGCGTTTCGTCTAACTTGACGACGCCCTGTGAAGGTCGCAAGATCCTAAAACACGTAAACCATCCACTCGAGAATATAGTCAAGGTACCGGAGTGCGTTCCAAAGAGAACGGCGTCCAAGCTCTCCTTTTGTGAAAAGTTTTCGAGTTCATCCGCTTCTTTTTGCAGCCCAATCGCCTTTATCAAGATAGCCTTCTTCCCAAATACGCAAGGGATATCTTTTATATTCCGGTTTAAAGCAAAAGTTATTCCACTCGAAGGGCTGGAGTCTTGAGAATGCTGAAAAACACGGGGCGTATTCCCAGGACGGGATGGGCCATGGATTTACCCGCCGTGGATACGTTTGCCTCGTGCTGTCGCGCCGAATCGCTGTCAGGCCTCTCAGATGAGGAAAGCGCTGAGCGATCCGGCTGAAAAGGCCGAGGGCAGCTTCTAAGGCGCCATCGATGGCCAGCACTTTTAATGGCGCGCTGCCGAGGGCTCCAAGGAGTGAGATTATTTCTGTGTCGTGCATGTGAGTTTTGACTTTGATCTTTAAATGCAGGCATATTGCCACGCCCTGCAATCTGAATCCATTCGAAAAGGGTCGAAAAGTGAAAGGGAGCAAGGTGGCCGATATCAAGT
Organism: Tephrocybe sp. 9980TJB; assembly: GCA_018220975.1. Classification (NCBI taxonomy): domain Eukaryota; kingdom Fungi; phylum Basidiomycota; class Agaricomycetes; order Agaricales; family Lyophyllaceae; genus Tephrocybe; species Tephrocybe sp. 9980TJB. The sequence continues at coordinate 109,457 of JABAJU010000059.1, forward strand.
ATTTCAATGTCGAAAAGCATCCAGCCTTGTGCCAGATTTGTGGCGGTGGAGGGCATAGGGCATCGACAAACGTGCGAGCCGTGAAATTAACCACGTTTGGGCACATGAGCACGATAAACCAACTGCTTTCTTCAATCGTTGTCTCAATTTCGAGATTGAGTGCGGACAGCGATTGAGTCTGTCCAGTGCCGTGGAACAGAGAACAAACAGTTTTGTTGAACATGCAAAACGGTGATCGCAGATAATTGAGTAGGAAGGCCCGAGATAACGATGATCAAGGTCAACGGCCCAGACGGGACAGCGTAAGCTCCGTAAGATTGACATTAGGTTCCATAACACTTTCAAATGCACGCCATAGAGGGCAGAAGAAATCTCCGCCCTCGAGAGCCGTGGGAGGGTTGTTACTGATGATGGTTTGTTCGAACTCATCAAACCATTCATTGAGACTCATAAGACACTAATTGAGTTCAATAATCGCATGAGAAAACTTGGTAAAACTGGGCGCTAGGTCCGATCTTGCAAAATTTGGCTTTGAGCGAGACGGCGGGATGGACCAGGTATTCGCATAAAAAGCGGGGATTTGAGGCTGCGGAGTATAACAAAGGGGTCAGCCCCTTTTGAAGCGAGGATATTGATCATATGGGCCTTCTTGTTCTCCGCTGTGATTGTATCAGGCTGTTGCTCGATTTGTGGAGGATAGAGAGGCTCGGTTAGACAAGGAAAGCCATTGACAGGACCATTGGAATCAACATGATTTCGCTGTGCGCTAGAGTCGATGGAAGCTTTTTCTAAAGCGAGGACATTGGTCTGGCGGCCCTTCTCATTTTCCGTTGTCACCGTCTCAAGGTGTTTCTCGACTGGCCTGGGAGAAGAAGGCTCACAAGGGTTATTGACCGGACCACTAAAATCAATAGGATCCTGTTGTGCGCTCGACTCGACAGGAGAACCTTCTAAAGCAAGATCGTCAATCTCGTGGTCCTTGTTGCTTTCCGTTATTACTGGATCAAAGTATGTATTGATCTATCGATGGGGCAAAGCCTTGGATAAAGTATACTGGAATAATAATGAATAATAGATAACGCGCTCGGCGAAGGTGACTTGCATGCACAAGTAAATCGACATAGCAAGGAGTAAAAATGGGACAATGACCGACAGAGAAGACCACAAGGCATGAATCAACTGAGGCAGCACAGGTGGCGCTACCAGCCTATCACTTATATGACATGTGGGGAGCAGAGAGGGCGGCGGACAAGGTGGCGGTACAACCCGCACGCACTTCGGGCCCGGTACCTCAAAACCGTGGGATGGATGTGAAGATTTGCAAGCAAAGTGATTTAAGAGCGTGGATTTCAAGAAGTCGGCTAGCGCTAGGAATTCTTTGATTCTCGTGATGATGGGGGAAATACACAGAACCACGTCTGATCCTTGTTTTATATCAACAGTGCAAACCTGTGGCCAGACTAAATTGTGTATTGATTGTGTCGACCCTGATCAAAGCGAGAGACAATGACGAGGTAGCTAAAGCGGTGAACAAGGAGTGAGATTGAAATGGCACTTAGACCTTCCAGTTGTAGCCCCCATTCCAAGTCCAGACAATAAGTTATTGTTCAACCTGGAGCCAAGCGTTGAGAACAATATTCTGAAGAAAGAATCATACCTACCGTAAATTTGCCGTAAATGTATAGATCCTTTGTGACTGTGTGGGCACATACCTGCTAAGTGTAGCCATGGGGGTTACCCAATTTCTAGGCTAGGATCGGATCGGCCTTCGTTTCGGAGGATTTTAAGAGAGTCCAAGAGGTGGTTCAGACGAAAAAGGCGGTGAAAATTTCTGAAATATCCTATTATAGGACGTCGAAGCTACTAGGCCACACATTTCATTCTTTTACTCTCACAAAGATGGTATGCATTGCCAGTGCAACAACCTTGGAGAGATATTTGTTACTCGTCGGGAAATAAGCATTGTAGAATATATAAAAAATACATGGAGGAGACTGCTAACATAATCGTCATAAATATTGTGATGCGTCATTTTGCGAGATCATGATTATTACCGCCTGAGAACCAGGAGTGAGGTTAACAACATGCCGCCCAGTCCCCCAAGCACACCAATCACCGTCCACATGGTATAATCATCGAATGGATGCTTTTCAAATAGTCCTTCTTCAGTTACTCCTCTGAACGAGTATAGGATGATGCCAGTCACGAAGGCGATCATTGCGTAGACCAACAAAACAAGTGGCAAAGACATCACAACGCTCCGTTTCTGCTATCATCAGAATACGTGTACAATAAGTACGCGCGACATAGAAAAAGACTCTGGCCACGCACGGTAATCATTCTCAATCCTTCGCCCGCAACGTGCGAGATCGGATTGTCCATCTCGGCTTTGAAGTGAAATAGGGCGACAAGCGTCGACACCATGGAAAAAATGGCAAATAGCACCGCGACAAATCCCGCAATGCGCGAAAAGTTATCCAGACCTGGCAAAGAAAGGAATGTCACCGATGCGCTCAAAATGATTGCTGCCTAAGTTGAAAATGCATTGAAGAAGGAGTAGGACTAAGAATTGAATGTGGTACTAAAAATTAATGAAAGCATGACTTACTGTGAGGCAGGCACAGGTGCCGACGATGACCATTGGACCTGGATTCAAATTATATGTACCGCTTTCCTCGTCGATTCTTGACTGGCGACTTCTCTCGAAGAAAAGATAGGGGATACCCAAACAGAGGCAGGAGATGACGAAGTCGACCAACGCACGCCCAAAGGACCGGCTTGGTTTTGAAGGCATTTCGTGGTGCCCAACGTCTGTTGGAAGAGGCTTATTGGGGCGGAAGTATTTTTGACGCCAAGCAGCTAGTGAAATGGGATAATATATAATGAGGGTCAAATCACACACCGACACTGAAGCGAAATGCGTACCAACTCGCAAGAGAATGCGGGCAACGACTCTAGTATGTACCACAGTCTGCAATCCACCTTCGTTTTGTTCTGCAAATATTCACAACTAGTATTATTGCCAAGAATTCTAATAGGCAAAGATGTTTCACTGACCAAATGATCGCAGGAGCGACATGAGCTCTTGACATTCCTCTTGTGAGAATGGGCCAGGAATGTCGTGATTCAGAGGAAGAAGACGATCTTGGAAAAGAAAGAAAATCAGCAACAAGTACTAGTATGAAAGGAGAACATAAAAAAAAGTCAGCCTCACCAGTCCAAGCCCACGTCAAAGCATCCATAGCTTCAGCTCTCGCACTCGGTGGAAGCGTAGTATGAGCGGGATGAGCCTCCACGAAGGACCAGTACCGATACTCGATGTCAAGTTCTGAGAAACATTCCATGAGTTCACTCAAATGTCAATATAGATATTAGGGCCCAGAACTCACGATCGTCATCCACTCTCGCCTTGGCCTTCACACCAGCGCTACCATTCACATTCAACGCAGAGTGGTCAACGGTAACCAAGCGCTGCCTATGGTTGACCAAGTATCGCACAGGCGGTCCGAATGCCCGTCTGCCATTGGGCTCTCCATCCTGGAGCAACCACAACTCCGTTCCAGCCGGAGCACCCGCGCCGTCCCTATGGCTCTCAAAGTACCCATTGATAAACTCAAGTCTCCGTTCGTCGCGCAGGTCAATGTCGGCTGTCACGCGGCGCGTGGGGTGCACGTAGTACACGGTGCTATCCGGTAGTTGGTATTCGATCCATCCGAAGTCGTGCAGGCGTGGACCCTGATGGGCTGCCGGTGTGGGCCATGCGGAGGGGAAGGGAATACCACTGGACAGCGGAGAGACGTTGACAATGTTTCGCGATGTTGTGCTGGGCTCAGGCTGGAGGTATGATGTGACCTTGAGCGAACCTCCATGGGATAGCAGAGGTACTCGTTCGCTATGTGGAATGTTAAGGAGGGAAATGTCCTCAATGATAGAATGACACGTACTCAATCTCATGATAACCTGTAACAGTGCCTGGAAGGGTCTGACTTGATGCGTTGTATATCGACCTGCATAATTGCATTGCTTATTACTCAAAATAGGTCATACGAGGGAGCGAAAGTCTTACCTTGAGGGAATGACCTCGTGCGCGTGGGGTAGCGGCATGATAACTACGGGGGGTGGATCTACACGGCCAGTCAGAGTTTGCTGGTAAGCTTCTAAGATCTGAGGCCTACGATAATGGAATGAGAAATGGTATATCACATAGTAGACAAGACTCACTGTGGCATCGGCATAGAAAGAGGTGGCGGGGTAGCCTGGCCGTGATGAGAAACGGTGATCCTTGGTGCTATAGGATCGGCGAAAGGATTTTCACTTGAACCAGAAATGGTGTGTATGCTTGAAGCCCTGCTCCTCGAGGTGTATGGTGCACTAGCATTTACATCCCTGTTTGTCGCCTGCTCCAGGGGTGGTTGAGGGCTTTGGACCTCCCCCCAAACTTCATGGCTCGTATATGCGTCATGAGGTGAAGGAACAAATATCGGAATGATCGTTGGTACGGCCGCGGGCTCAGGAATGGGCATTATGGGCATTGCCTTAAAATGTTGATCGTCCATAGGGATATCTGCTGGTTCTAATACGGGTGTCGGGATGCCGGCATCGTACAATGGCTTAGAGGCGTCGTTGTTGTGAACTGCTCCAGGCTCTTGGGCGGGATCAGCAGGTTGCGTCACACGTACTTCTCCGTCCAGTTGCTGTACAGATTCAATCGTAAGTCCGTAGGCTGATTTATCGTGCGGAGTGAGGTCAAAGTAGGCGCCATTTTCTTCAGGTCCTGAAATTGGACCTGGATTCTGGCTGACGACGGTCTCTGACAATTTAGGAGTTGGAAGACGTGAGGGAGGGACTAGACGTGTTGCATCTTCAACATGTGGTTGTGAAAGATCCAAATCGTCATTGAAACTTCCTGGTGCGCCTGCGGCTGAATCTATGACTTGAGGCTGGGTATCATTGATCGCTGAAGCGTCTTTTTGCTGAATGGAAGATGGTTCAATGACTTGAAGAGGAAGCGAATCACCAGCATCGCTGGAGGCTACGGTGGTTGGTTCGATTACGGGCTCATGTAGTGACGGAGCTCGGGATGGATCTCTGATAGTTGTGGGTTGTGGAAGCTCGTCCGGCTCATCAGTGAAACCTCCTGGATTAATCGCTGCGGTCGAATCTATCAACGGAGGAGGCGTGTACTCGTTTACAGGCGACGCAATTGCTTCAGGGTCTGCGTCGACTGGCACCTGCGCGAGAGGAGAAGGTGTAACAATCGTTTGTATGGCCTCTGCATCATTCTGCTGAACCGGGGACTCAGGAATAGGGCTCGGGTGGGATATAACGGGTTTGGTTGGAGCGAGTGCAGAAGTAAATGGGATGCTGCGAACGGAACCTTTGATGGATGCAACATCACTGTCGCGTTCAACGGAGGCGATAGACGACGAGCTAGAGCGAGGAGCTGTAAAGGCTGTGGAGGCACGTCGGACGACTCCGCCTATGCGGCCCCATCTCGACTTGGCAGGACTAGCGCTACTCATCAAAAGAAAAGTAGCTTTGGTACGACGCACAACAACGATAGAGAGTGATTGAGGGAACGATAGAGTAGGGTAGCAATGGCTGCGGCAACCGTATTATTAAGTGAACGCCAGGCGGATGCATCGAGGCGGGAATTGATCCAAAGCTTGTTGTACCGAGTTCACGCCATGAGGCACTTCATTGTTCAATAACTTTGATAATGACATCTACAGATGAGACGCAGCACAGCAAAGCATGCACAGTTCATGTAGAAATCGGCCCGTCGGCGCAACCTCGTGGACATTGAAACGGTTCAAGCATCATGTACACACGTCACAACAAATCGCGCCTCAACTTGGAACTTCATCACGACACACCACCCCCACATTTTCATCAGAATGAGGTGTGTAGCAATCTACGACATCGAGGATATTGGTTACAGTCGGTGGCCACATGTTGATCCATTAGTAGTAACGCTTGGACGGATGCCATGGCTGTGTTCTTGAGGTTTATAATTGCGGTTAGGGATTCAGATGAGATCCAAATTGCAGGAACGAATCATCATGGACGATATACTCCTCATTGGCGCACACCCACTCACTTATGGAGGCTCAGGCGTGTCGTGTCTACTTGCGGCTACTCTTGACCTACTCGCTGGCTCCGTTCCTCAACTAGCGTCGATCCACTATCCCACTATTCGTCGTTGTAAATTAGGAGGAAGGAAACTCAGCGTAACGAATGCGAGCCTGTCTTATGCGGGACTCTCAAGGTGAATGACACATGCATGCGAAGTCGTCTCCGGGATTTACGTCGTTGGCCTTTCCCCCGTGCCTGGCCTCCTTCCCCGCTACTCTCCTTCATGGTGAGATGGCCGAGCGGTCTAAGGCGCCAGACTAAGGCTTCTACTTCTGAGATGCTTGCGCATCGCAGGTGTTCCTCCAATCTGGTCTCTTCGGGGGCGGGAGTTCGAATCTCCCTCTCATCAATATGCGTCTTCTAAGTATGACCTCTTTTTATAGCAAAAATCCTAGGTCAGTCTTAGTTCTTCCTGACTTATCAACCTTAGTGAGCTCTTGAATACCTGAACGGTGGACGATAATCTCCGCTTCCGAACTGTCTTGGGGGCTCCTGCCTCAGTCTCTCATCGTCATGCTGTTTCGCTTAACCCTGTTGATCATGGATGTATCATAAACGCTTCACTGTGACACCGCACGATGCATGTATGCTAGGGCCACGGGATATGGGATCCCTATCCCACGTCCCATCCCCATGTTGTTTTTTTTGCGTTGTGCGTCGTCTGCATCCCGATCCTCGATCTCCCTCTATGATACGCCTTCATGGTGAGATGGCCGAGCGGTCCAAGGCGCCAGACTAAGGTAGAATTGCATGCTTGCAAGGTCTAAAAACTTCAAATCTGGTCTCTTCGGGGGCGGGAGTTCGAATCTCCCTCTCATCATTCTTTGGTCCGAGCTCTCTCGCTTTTTAAAGTCATCATATACGAACGAGATAGTAATGTGCTCTCTGGTACATGCTTTAACATTCAAGTGGGTAGGTAGCAGTGACGTATTTTTCTTTCTTTCTTATTCTAGGCCACATTATGGGCTAACGAGCCGTGAGCGATATAACGGCTAAGCAGTGAACATAAAAGTCCTTAAGTTCCCTTGGCCTCCCCACCATTCTCAAGTTAGCCCTGGAGGACCTGGGGCTTGACGCAAGAAATCTGGGCGCTCATGGAACAGTCATGGGCGAGTCAACCCGTTCAACGACCTCCTCCCGCCGAAATCGTCAAACGCCTTGAGACTGTGCTCTCTGGTGATACCTGTCGGATACTTGGGACTTGTATGCTCACCCCGGAGGCATTTCGTCGGCAAGTTCGGAATGAGTCTCTCGAGGCGTTAACTGTTGAAGCGTTCAATCTCATTTTGGATAACACATCTGACATAGATTACAATACACGGAATCTCTATCCTTCACTAACCGCAAGACGGAAACACCTCGCATAGCTTCTCTCCCTCTGCCCTTTATATCGCACGGAAAAGTCGGCAACTACGATTTACTAGTAAGGATCCCATGGTTTGAGCCACCCGCACAGGAACGTCCTCTGTCAAGCAAGCCGGATTGGCGCAAGATTGTGCCACGCTTCCAGAAGGCGAAAAAGAATGCGGCCCTCGAAGGATGGAGCCGCGAGGAAAATATCGGACGATCTGATTTGGATATCGCGTCAGACATCGATTACAATACTAACTACTGAAGCGGTGAGCGGTGTACGAAATCGTCTTTACCGCCGGGGCCCAATTTCGCTCGACAAGTTGGTTATCGCCAACAGCGGTACGATGACGAGATACGCCCCGTGCTGACGCTTGACTGTGATAATAGAAATCGTCCGGATAGTCTTTCCGAGACCCTGAATGAAAATTCGCCACTTAATTGGAAAAAATAAAATAAAAAATTGACTGGACTGCGACGGAACACACCATCTCGTCCGTCAAGATATACCATTGAGACGGTTGACGTAAAGCTAACCATCGACTGTAACCCCTTGAGCTGATACTCCTTCAACGTGTTACCACCAAGCAACGACGGCTGCTTGATAACCTTCTTGGGCAATAGCATAGTAATCTACCTTCTTCTTATCTTCCACCGCCTCCTCATCCCGTGCGCCAAACGTTGCCTCAGTAGTCGCCTCATCTTCCTCCTGCTCATATGACGCCACTTCCAACCCACAATCATTTTGCTGCGAAACCACCACCTGTGCCAACCAATCAAGATACGCATCCGTCTGCCTCAATAGATGTGTAATCCTGGTATCCTTCGCCGTATCAGTAAGCTTCATATACGCCTCCTCCTCATCCGCCTTGAGCGCCCTCAATCTCCTTTTCAAAATCTACTCAATCCGCTTCTACTCCTCCTTCTCCGTATTCCGATGGAAAGCCAGCACCGCACGGTCCAGACGCGCAATCCTATCCTGGGCGGTGCAGTTGGCGGAGAAGATCTCTCGCCCGTGCGTGTACATAACGTTGCTCTGCTCGACGTGCTTGTCCTCCGCCTGCTTTGTCTTGCGCGCGTCGCAAATCGTGGCCCAGGGGCTTGCCGCATCCACCGGAAGTCGATGCGGTTCAGGAAACCATCCCGCCGTGTCCCGAGAAGACGCATAGACTCGAGTTCGATGATCACGCGGAGCTTGCCGTGCGAAGTGCTGTTGGCTTGGATGAGCGTGGAGATGATGTTACTATTCTAGACTTTGAGTTGAGGGGCTGTCGTCTTTCTCTTCATTTATGCTTTCGTGGTGGTCGAAGCCGTGGTCGAAGGAGTCATCGCCAGTGGTTGAGGGGAGAGCTTCGAGCTTGTGGACACGTCGATGGATACGTGCTTCGATGAAGCGGTTCGCTCGTTGATCTGGTGAGTGTCGAGGCCAGCATGCATGATAGTAGATACGAGAAACTGGGGTGAATGAGACAGGAGTCTGACTGAGGTGGGATGGATTGAGGGCCGGGGTCAGAAGTCAGAGAGATTAGTGTAGTGCCATTTGTATGGTTAACTGCAGGTCTGCCTTGGACTGAAGTGACATGAATAGAGTTGTTAACAGAGATAATGAGATACAGACCTTGTGAAACATGTATTTGAGAAGCTGGTCGTCCTCTTCTGTTCACTTCTGAGCTCTGCCTCCATGCCCCCGACTTCTTGACAACAAATTGAACAACTTGGCCTTCTTCTCATTCAATTTGGATTTAGTTTAGAGCTAGGCCAAATAAGAGTACGGTGGGGCCAGGAAATGCATATATGGTTTAGCGTAAAACGGTGATGTGGAGTAGCTGAGTGAAATGTCAATTCGTCAAAACAACTAAGCGAACTTGGAATCAGCCTCCACTCCATCTATTCTGAAGAGCTCATCAACATCTCTAGTCCTTATACTTGACAATCTGAGCACAATTCATAGACTAAGTATATATGATTGAGGTACTATTCGTGTATTTATCGTGTCCCCACCTCGAGCCGTTCTGTCGTCTATATCGTGGGCGCCAACGTCAAGAAATCATACTCACACAGGTAAGTTCCCTTACAGAGCCCCCAAGATGCCGTG